>BSBK01007087.1:55000-309927 GCA_027943335.1 Chamaecyparis obtusa | reverse complement strand
ATCATTGCAGACCAGAAAACAATATGGGAATCAATAGAAGGGAAAATGTTGATCGAAAAAAAATCAACATTTGTGGATGTGAATATATAAAATTCAACATTCATCCTCAATTAAGGTATACCTAAAAAATGAGAGAATGAATCATATCTTATGAGCTAATTCTATAATGACTCATGGTTGATCCAAAAAAAATTTAAAAAAGAAATAGGACACCTCAAGTGCAGTAGAGTGATTTTCTTTTGATTTTATATGATTTTTAAAATATTTTAGTGTTTTTTTTTCCTTTTTTTGGATGAATAGATCCTTTCATTAATGTAGATATCTAGGATCTAGAGAGATAAATTAAAGCACAAATAACACAAGATAGGGCCCAAAGTCAAACATTCAATAATGAAAAAGAGGTGAGTACATATAGGTGAAAAAGAAACCACGAAAGTAGGGATGGAATCTTGAAGCAAGAGTGGTGGAGAAAATCAACCCACTAAAATAGGATGATGTGTTGAAATGAAATAAAATATCTCTAGAAAACTCCTAACTGATGAAAAATTGCATTGAAGCAAGTGTCAATTGTGAATGGATGACTAAGTAATCTTAAATCCTACTTTTATAATTAAATAAAGTATACACTAACACTGCCCCTTAAGCATAACTTCTCAGGGACAAGATAAAAAATGAGTACCAACTACTAGCCTATTGAGGTAGCCATGTACAATGAAATCGCTCATAAAAGGATAAAGATAGAAAGCCCAGTGTGAAAAAAATATCCTCCAAAAAAATATAGGATGTAAAGAATCCTATAAGCCCTTGCCCCCCCAAAGGATGATGATGCTACTAATATAGAGTGCACACATAGAAGAGTATGTGGCCCTACCTGAATATGTCTGTCATCTATTGAATCATCTAAATTATTAGGACTAGAATTTAGATTTGAAAATTCCACATTAATTTGAGAGGTCAATATGTTGTGTAGCACCTGAAGCTATAATTTCTTGAGCATATAAGACCATTCCTTTCAATTTCTCTTTGTCCTTAGTAATATTCTGATTTGAAGAAGATTCTTTAACATAATTAGTTACCTCAATATTATTCTTTTTGTATAAAAAAGTGAGGAGCTCAATTTTTTTTTTCATGCATCGATGTTCTTCATGACCAACTTTGATACAAAAGGAACATTTAACTCTCTCAATAATTGATTTAATTTTCTGAGATGAGTTATCTTTTTTTAAGTAATTAATTTTGGTCTTCTTTATTTCCTTCTTTGTCCTTTATAGTGCACTTTTTTCTCTACTTTACCATTATGTTTCTTTTCATTTTATGCAATTAGAGCTTGTTCCTTAGTAGATTTCAAATGCCCTTTTGAATTTGATTTTCTTTTTCCCTTGTAAGATCGGTAGTAAACTTATCAAGTGACAACATATTCCATGAGGTACCAAGGGAACTTTTAGTAGAATAGAAGGTAGAGACAAACACTAAAAAAAATAGAACCTAGTTTAGATAGTATAGAAAGGATTAATTAATCCTCTTTCTTATATCAATTCCATAGTCATTTAATTGAAACTTCAAATATTTAAATTTAATGAAGAATCCCTCTAAAGTTGAAAAATCTAAGGGACCCCTAACATGTGATAAGGCGTACTAGGACCCGTAGGAAGTTCCCATGACCCCTTTTGACACATTGGAACGCTCAAATGTTTCCTAAGGGGTCCTACGACCCCTCCGGACACACTTGAGCATTCCACTATGTCGAAAAGGGTCATGGGGACTTCCTAGGTGTCCTAGTATGACTTATCACATGTTAGGAACCCTAGGAAGTCCCCACGACCCCTTTTGACAGATTTGAAAGCTCAAGTGTGTCTGAAGGGGTTGTAGGACCGCTTAGGACACACTCAAGGGTTTCAATGTGTTGAAAGGGGTCATGAGGACTTCCTATGGGTCCTAACGCATAATAAGGTATACTAGGACCCCTAGGAAGTCCCCATGACCCCTTTCGACACATTGGAAACCTCAAGTGTGTCCTAAGGGGTCCTATGACCCCTTAGGACACACTTGAGGGTTCCAATGTCTCAGAAGGGGTCATGATGACTTCCTAGGGGTCCTAAACACATGATAAGGCATACTAGGACCCCTAGGAATTCCCCATGACACCTTTTGACACATTTGAATTCTCAACTATGTCCTAAGGTATAGTACGACCCCATAGGACACACTTGAGGGTTCCAATGTGTTGAAAGGGGTCATGAGGAATTCCTAGGGGTCCTAACGCATGATAAGACATACTAGGACCCCTGAGGAAGTCTCCATAACCCCTTTTGACAAATTGGAACCCTCAAGTGTGTCTTAAGGGGTCGTAGGACCCCTTAGGACACACTCGAGGGTTCCAATGTGTCGAAAGGGGTCATGAGGACTTCTTAGGTGTCCTAACATGTAATAAGGCATACTAGGACCCCTAGGAAGTCCCCATGACCCCTTTTGACACAATTGAATGCTTAAGTGTGTCCTAAGGGGCCATAGGACCCATTAGCACACACTTGAGGGTTCCAATGTGTCGAAAGGGGTCATGAGGACTTCCTATGGGTCCTAACGTGTGATAAGGCATACTAGGACCCCTGGGAAAACCCCATGACCCCTTTCAACACATTTGAACTCTCAAGTGTGTCGTAAGGGGTTGTAGGACCCCTTAGGACACACTTGAAGTTCCAATTTGTCGAAAGGGGTCATGAGGACTTTGTAGGGGTCCTAACACATGGTAAGGCGTACTAGGACCCATGGGAAGTCCCCATGACCCCTTTTGACACATTTGAAAGTTCAAGTGTGTCTGAAGGGGTCGTAGGACCCCTTAGGACACACTTGAGGGTTCCAATGTGTCAAAAGGGGTAATGAGGACTTCCTATGGGTCCTAACACGTGGTAAGGCATACTAGGACCCCTGGGAAGTCCCCATGACCCCTTTTGACACATTGGAACCCTCAAGTGTGTCCTAAGGGGTCCTACAACCCCTTAGGACACACTTGGGGGTTCCAATGTCATGAAAGGGGTCATGATGACTTCCTAGGGGTCCTAACACATGATAAGGCATACTAGGACCCCTAGGAAGTCCCCATGACCCCTTTTGACACATTTGAATTCTCAAGTGTGTCTTGAGGGGTCGTACGACCCCTTAAAACACACTTGAGGGTTCCAAGATGTTGAAAGGGGTCATGAGGGCTTCCTAGGCATCCTAACACCTTATAAGGCATACTAGGACCCCTAGGGAAGTCCCCATGACCCCTTTTGACACATTGGAACCCTCAAGTGTGTCCTAAGGGGTCCTATGACCCCTTAGGACACACTTGAGGGTTCCAATGTGTCAAAAGGGGTCATGAGGACTTCCTAGGGGTTGTTACATGTGATAAGGCATAATAGGACCCCTAGGAAGTCCCCATGACCCCTTTTGACACATTTGAATGCTCAAGTGTGTCCTAACGGGCCATAGGAACCCTTAGGACACACTTGAGGGTTTCAATGTGTCAAAAGGGGTCATGAGGACTTCCTAAGGGTCCTAACACATAATAAGGCATACTAGGACCCTTGGGAAGACTGCATGACCCCTTTCAACACATTTGAATTCTCAAGTGTGTCCTAAGGGGTCGTAAGACCCCTTAGGACATGCTTGAGTTTCTAATTTGTTGAAAGGGGTCATGAGGACTTCCTAGGGGTCCTAATGCATGGTAAGGCATACTAGGACCCAATGGAAGTCCCCATGACCCCTTTCAACACAATTGACTACTCAAGTGTGTCCTAAGGGGTCGTAGGACCCCTTAGGACACACTTGAGGTTTCCAGTGTGTCAAAAGGGGTCATGAGGACCATCCTAGGGGTCCTAACATGTGATAAGGCATACTAGGACCCGTAGGAAGTCCCCATGACCCCTTTCGACACATTTGAAAGCTCAAGTGTGTCCTAAGGGGTCGTAGGACTCCTTAGGACATACTTGAGGGTTCGAAATTGTTGAAAGGGGTCATGGGGACTTCCTAGGGGTCGTAACGTGTGATAAGGCATACTAAGACCCCTAGGAAGTCCCCATGACCCCTTTCTATACATTGGAATCCTCAAGTGTGTCCTAAGGGGGAACCCTTAGGATACACTTGAGGGTTCCAATGTGATGAAAGGGGTCATGAGGACTTCCTAGGGGTCCTAATGCGTGATAAGGAATATTAGGATCCCTAGGAAGTCCCCATGACCCCTTTCAACACATTTGAATGCTCAAGTGTGATCTCAAGGATCGTAGTATTGCTTAGGACACACTTGAGGTTCTAATGTCAAAAGAGGTCATGAGAACTTCCTAGGGGTCCTAACACGTGATAAGGCATACTAGAACCCATGGGAAGTCCCCATGACCCCTTTTGACACATTTGAATGCTCATTTATGTCCTAAGGTGTCATAGGACCCCTTAGGACACACTTGAGGGTTGTAATATGTCCAAAGGGGTCATGAGGACTTCCTAATTGTCCTAACACATGATAAGGCATACTAGGACCCCTGGGAAGTCCCCATGACCCCTTTTGACACATTTACATGCTCAAGTGTGTCCTAAAGGGTCATAGGACCCCTTAGGACACACTTGAGGGTCCAAATGTGTCTAAAGGGGTCATGAGGACTTCCTAGGGTTCCTAACACATGATAAGGTGTACGAGGACCCTTGGGAAGTCCAAATGACCCCTTTCGACACATTGGAACCCTCAAGTGTGTCCTAAGGGATCCTATGACCCCTTAGGACACACTTGAGCATTCAAATGTGTTGAAAGGGGTTATGGGGACTTCCTATGACCCCCTAGGAAGTTCCCATAACCCTTTTCAACACATTTGAATGCTCAAGTGTGTGACCCCTTAGGACATACTTGAGGGTTCCAATGTATCAAAAGGAGTCATGAGGACTTCCTAGGGGCCTAACTTGTGATAAGACATACTAGGACCCCTGGGAAGTCCCCATGACCTCTTTCAACACATTGGAGCCCTCAAGTGTGTCCTAAGGTGTCCTACGACCCCTTAGAACACACTTGAGGGTTCCAATGTGTCGAAAGGGGTCATGGTGACTTCCTAGGTGTCCTATCATGTGATAAGGTGTACTAGGACCCCTAGGAAGTGCCTATGACCACTCTTGACACATTGGCACCCTCAAGTGTGTCCTAAGGGGTCGTAGGACCCCTTAGGATACACTTGAGGGTTCCAATGTGGTGAAAGGGGTCATGAGGACTTGCTAGGGGTCCTAACGCATGATAAGGTTTACCAGGACCCCTAGGAAGTTATCATTACTCCTTTTGACACACTTGAATGCTCAAGTGTGTCTTAAGGGGTCGTAGGACCCCTTAGGAAACACTTGAGGGTTCCAATGTGTCAAAAGGGGCCATGAGAACTTCCTAGGAGTTGTAATACATGATAAGGCATACTAGGACCCCTAGGAAGTCCCCATGATACCTTTCGACACATTTGAATGCTTAAGTGTGTCCTAAGGGGTCATAGGACCCCTTAGGACACACTTGAGGTTCCAATGTGTCGAAAGGGGTCATGAGGACTTGCTAGGGGTCCTAACATGTGATAAGGCATATTAAGACCCCTACGAGGTCCGCATGACCCCTTTCAATAGATTTGAATGCTCAAGTGTGTCCTAAGGGGTTGTAGGACCCCTTAGAACACACTTGAGGGTTCCAATGTGTCAAAAGGGGTCATGAGGACTCCCTAGGGGTCCTAAGATGTCATAAGGTGTACTAGAATGCTTGGGAAGTCTTGATGACCCCTTTCGACACATTTGAATGCTCAAGTATGTCCTAAGAAGTTGTAGGACCCCTTAGGACACACTTGAGGGTTCCAATGTGTCAAAAGGGGTCATGAGGACTTCCTAGGGATCCTAATACATGATAAGGAATACTAGGACTCTTGAGAAGTCTCCATGACCCCTTTCAACACATTTGAATGCTCAAGTGTGTCCTAAGGGGTCTTAGAACTCCTTAGGAAACACTTGAAGTTCCAATGTGTTGAATGGGCTCATGAGGACTTCTTAGAGGTCCTAATGCATGATAAGGCATACTAAGACCCCTCGAAAGTCCCCATGAACCCTTTCAAAACATTTGAATTCTCAAGTATGTCCTAAGGGATCATAGGACCTCTTAGGACACACTTGAGGGTTCAAATATGTTGAAATGGGTCATGAGGACTTCCTAGGGGTCCTAATGCATGATATATGTACTTGGACACCTAGGAAGTCCCCATGACCCCTTTCGACACATTTGAATTCTCAAGTGTGTCCTAAGGGGTCATAGGACCCCTTAGAAAACACTTGAGGGTTCGAATGTGTCAAAAGGGGTCATGAGGACTTCCTAGGGGTCCTAATGCGTGATAATGCATACTAGGAATTTTGGGAAGTCCCCATGACCCCTTTTGATATATTTGAATGCTCAAGTGTGTCCTAAGGGGTCCTAGGACCCCTTGGGACACACTTGAGGGTTCTAATGTGTAAAAAGGGGTCATGAGGACTTCCTAGGGATCCTAATGCATGATAAGGCATACTAGGACCCTTGGGAAGTCCCCATGACCCCTTTCAAAACATTCAAACCTTTAAGTGTGTCCTAAGGGGTCCTATGACCCCATAGGACATAGTTGAGGGGTCCAATGTGGTAAAAGGGGTCATGAGGACTTCCTAGTGGTCCTAACGTGTGATAAGGCTTACTAGGACCCCTAGGAGGTCCCCATGGCCCCTTAGGACACACTTAAGGGTTCCAATGTGTTGAAAGGGGTGGTGAGGACTTCCTAGGGGTCCTAGCATGTGATAAGGCATACTATGACCCCTGGGAAGTCCCCATCACCCCTTTTGACACATTTGAATGCTCAAGTGTGTCCTAAGGGGTCATAGGACCCCTTAAAACACACTTGAGGGTTCTAATGTGTGGAAAGGGGTCATGGGGACTTCCTAGGGTTCCTAGTACACCTTATCATGTGTTAGAACCCCCTAGGAAGTCCTCATGACCCCTTTTGCAAGTTTGGAACCCTCAAGTGTGTCCTAAGGGGTCCTATGACCCCTTAGGACACACTTGAGCATTCAAATGTGTTGAAAAGGGTCATGGGGACTTCTCAGGGGTCCTAGTATGCCTTATCACATGTTAGGACCCCTAGGAAGTTCTCATGACCCCTTTCAACACATTGGGACCTCAAGTGTGTCCTAATGGGTCGTACGACCCCTTAGGACATAGTTGAGCATTCAAATATGTTGAAAGGGGTCATGAGAACTTCCCAGGGGTCCTAGTATGCCTTATCACATGTTAGGACCCCTAGAAAGTCCTCATGACCCCTTTCAACACATTGGAACCCTCAGGTGTGTGCTAAGGGGTCCTAAAACCCCTTAGGACACTCTTGAGCATTCAAATGTGTCATAAGGGGTCATGGCGACTTCCTAGGGGTCCTAGTACACCTTATCATGTGTTAGGACCCCTAGGAAGTCCCCCTAAGCCCTTTCAATACATTGGAACCTCAAGTGTGTCCTAAGGGGTCCTACAACCCCTTAGGACACACTTGAGCATTAAAATGTGTCAATAGGGATCATAGGGACTTTTTAGGGGTCCTAGTATGTCTCACATTAGGAGCCCTAGGAAGTCCTCATGACTCCTTTCAACACATTGGAACCATCAAGTGTTCCCTAAGGGGTCCTATGACCTCTTCAGACACACTTGAGCTTTCAAATGTGTCCAAATGCATCATTGGGACTTCCTAGGGGTCCTAGTATGCCTTATAACATGTTAGGACCCCTAGGAAGGCCTCATGACCTCTCTCTCTCTCTTTCTAACCTTTCTCTCTCTCCTCTCTCCTCTCTCTCTCTCTAGGTGAGAGAGAGAGAGAGAGAGGAGAGAAAGAGAGGAGAGAGAAAGGTGAGAGAGAGACAAAGATAGATTTTTCCAAAATTTTGGTTGGAGATATCAGATATCCAATAATTTTGGATATCCGATTTTTTTTACTAGTGTAAAAAAAACAAGATTCTTTGGGTCCCTCTAGAGAGTCACATGTTTTTCTTGAATTATGAGATTTGAGTTGCAGCGAGAAGACAAAAAATACTTTTTGGGGTGATTTTCTCAATTACCAAAGGTATTTCATCTTTTTTGGGGGTGATTTTCTCTATTACCAAAGGTATTTGCATCTTCTTTTTGGTCTAACTATGGGGATTAGTAGTCATCGAAAGCATAAATGGAAGAGGAGACACACAAATGAAGATGTTGAAGTGTATAGAGAAATGGATAGGGTTACCCATCCAAACAAGAGACAAGGTAAGTTAAATATGAATGAAGATGTTAGCATAGACTCACCTTTGAATGTGGTTTCTGTTGGAAATATAAGTGGGAAATTAATACTAAGAGGGGGGGTGAATCATATATTACCTACTTTACCCTTTTAATCTAATAAAACTTTATGCATGACATAAACAAAACTTGATCATTGTAAGAAACTAAACATATTAAGCAGCATACATGAAATCACTCATGACACCATAATTTTGGTAACCCAGAAACCATTGAAAGGTAAAACTGGGGTGGGGATGACACCCACAAATCTTCACTACTGCAGTAATAAGTTTTGCCTGTTAAGGCTTACAAAATGTGATCAATTCATGATCTACCCTGTGAAAGGTCTACTCTATTAAAAGCTAAAAGACTTATACAGTCTACCTTGTTAAAGGATTTACAAACTTACAACAAAGTAAGCACTCGGTAAAGAGATTACATAAAGTCTGTTAAGACTACTCTGTTAAGAGATTTACCTTGATACACTGGTGAAAATGTCTCAGTACCTGATCTATCAGTTTGCACTTATATGTAGACTACAGATCTCCTCTTTACTGTATATTGGTGATCTCTTCTATTTGATCTTTCTTGATTCTATCCTTACACTACTTAGCTTGGTCACTAGACTCTATCTGAATACTTGACTATTCTAAATATACATCTCTAATCATTCTCTCATACTCATTTGATCTTAATATCTCTTTTTCTCTCTGATTCACACACTTGTCTTGGTTTAGATCTTGACCTTATATAATAACAAAAATGTTTTACCAATTCAAGATCTACGGTTCAAATTTATTTCTATTACCGCTTAAGCTATTTAATTTTTTGATTGGCTCTAGGTATTACATAGAGATCAATGATTATAAGATGGATGCATAATTACCTCCGTAATTACCTCAATAAACAAAATACAAAACACCACTATCACCAAAAATGGTTTACCTTGATCATTGTGCCATTTCAAACTTGTATGTCATTCCTAGCTAACTCGGCAAAAGTTATTCCTGGCACTCAGCATTAACTATACTTAGCATCAGTTAATCTTCTCTGTCTCTCAGTAATCATTGATATATGTAACTTGGCAAAAAACTATACTCGGCATATTACAAACACATAGTGACCATGACTTTACTCGACAATACTACTTCTTGGTAAGTATACAATACATAACTCAGCCTTTACAAAATGACTTGGTCGTAGTGATGACCAACCATCATTGCCTAGATATATGACTAAGTGTGAAGAACTAATGGTCAACAAAACTATAGAGATCTACAATCTCCCCCTTTGACATTAGTGGCAAAAACACTTTTTCATGACATTTGTACTTACAATTACAAAAATATGTTTGTACTAGTCTAATACTCCCCCTGAGATATATATACACTCAAAATTTTTGTTACCTATCCCTGTCCTATCCTTGTCCTTACTCATGTCATGATGATTCCCCATTGTTTTTTCCATGATGAATCTCTTCATCAGTAGGTAGCTCACAAAATTTCTCCAGAAAAGGTTTATGCAACACCATGATCATGTAGAGTGCATTCATCCAAGCTATTGAAGTAATGTTTAAAACTTCCATCTACACTTCTAGATTAGTAGCTAAACTAATGAGGCTCTCAGCTATGGACAAATGTGGATTACTCTGTGTTAATTCCTTAGCCTTTGCTAACTTTCTCTGTATGGCCTCCAAATGAGGTGTCAAAACTATTTGGATAGAGTGTAGGTGAGAACGAATCTTGCCATCATTAGCCATCAGCTCAACTAACTTACCTTGGGTTTGCATGATTTTGACATAATGTGCTGCACTAGTGTCTACATCCAAGCTCAAGGATTGACTTGTAGCCTTAATCTCTTGGTTTAGAGTATCAAGCAATTGTTGATTCTCATCAGTGAATAGTTCAACATTATAGATTTTGGCCAACAGTGACTGTCCATTCACAACTAACCCCTCAGTCTCCTTTACCATAGTGGATAGCTCAACCTGTTTCATTGCTATCTCGGTAGATATCTTCTCAAGCATTTTGGTCTCAAACTTTCATTCTGACCACTCAAATAACTTATCACTTGCACATCTAACTTCATTATTTACTTTTTGGACAATGTGTACAAGTTGTTCCAATATGGGAACAAAATTATTTACATCTGATAAGTCATAAACTTCATTAAATATATCTTTTATTTCATGAAGGACCTGTTTTTGCTGATGCTCCTTTTGGAGTTCTACTTTCCTAATTTTCCTCATTAGCAAATCCTACAATATCTATAATTTCTCATAAGAGAGGTTATCAGTATCCCATTTAGGAATAAGAATGACCTCATCAATTGTTACCTCATCTTTCTCCTTCTGTGCTCTCGATGGGGTGCTTCCACTCGGCATCTATACAAGAGCTTTTATTGCCTCTTGCTCCTTTGGCTCTTGCTCCTCAATGAATTTTCCTTTGATATTTTCTTCTCCTTTCCCATTATCCTCAACATGAGGACTAACAACTTTTCCATCTAGCTTAATTCCTTTTTCTTCTTTGTTGTTATCTTCCATAGGAGGACTTTGGATTTTGCCTTCTACTTTTTCCTCTTCCTTGGCAGATGTAGATTGAGTTAGTGGTACCGACTTGATGGGTTCCTCAGTAAGGCTTGTACTGACTAACTTGTCAAAAGTAGTAACTTCAAGTAGAGTAGGACTCACATCAATAGATTATGTGCCAGTAATTGTTGGATAATCCATGACCTGTAACAGTACAGTGCTACTACCTAGCAAGGGTGTATCAGTTGCTTTTGTAATCTTTAAATCATCCCGAGTCAAAAAAGAATTCTTGATGGGGCTCTCCTTGGGTATGTAAACAATGTGAACCTCATATGTGTCCTATGTTTTCACTTCCTTAGGAGTTCTAGTCTCCATTTTATTTTGTTTGATTTGAGTTTCAACAACTTTCAAAGTAGTAGCATCCTTTCCTTCATCCTTGATGATCAACAATCCAAACAATATCTTCCAAATTTTGATACTTTCTTATACAACATCTTCAACCTTGTGTTGAAGAATTAGATAAGCTCTAAGTTTGGGATCGAACTTACCTCTGTATTGCTCAATTATCTATTTGATGTTGGCAGGGGTGAGAGTGGAGTCAACTTGTGCTAATGTACTCTCCCTTATTTCATTTTCTATTTGCAGACCATATTCCCATTTATGTGCAACCCTGTTGCATAATTCCTTAGGAATTATATTTTCAATTTGAATTGGCAGCATCTTGAAAGTGCATAACATTTCAAGAATAACATCTTCTACTTTCTCTTTATCTCCAATGCTCATGTTCCCAAATTTTAATCTTTTCAACTCATCCATTGCTATAGAGCTAGTAATCTTATGACATAATTCATCAATAGTGAGTTGTTATCTACCCTATTGTGTAACCTTCCCCTTTACTCCTTCATCACTTTCAGTTTCTTCATCATCATCTTGTGCTAGAACAAGTTTCCTTCTCGGCCTCTTCATAACCTTAGTCGGCACTACCTTGGGTAGTGTGGGTTTTCTCTTAGCAGATGTAGGAGGCATCTTAGCAATCTTAGCAATAGTTCTTCTAGTTCTAGGCCTAAGTGATAGTGTTGATGACACTTTAGGTTTCAACACTCTTTTCTTAGCTGGGGACTCAACAATTACTGGTTTCTTCTCTTTTTTTTCTTCTTTTTCACTACCACTAGTTTCACTCTGTTCATCTTCTCCCAATCCTTGGGTCAACTCCAGTGGTGTATCCTTCTCAGATTCTTTGACATAATTTTCCAAAATTTTCACTATCTTCTTTCTTTTCCTCTCTATGGTGGCAGCCAATAATCCCAAAGAGATCTTGGATTTGGCTTCATCCAAATGTTCCAAAGTAAGGTGTTTTACTATCAATTTCTTCAACTAAGAGGGTTGTGATTGCAACAGTAGCTTCATCTATGTTAAGTTCATAGGGTAATGGCATTAACCATGAAACCCCAGGTAGGACTACCTATGCATAAGTAAAATCTGTGTCTACCAAAAAATAGATATCCTTGTTGTATTTTTCAATCAAAGACACAGGGACTCTAGTCCTATTTCTCATCTTCTTTTTAAACTCAATGAAATAGTTATCCATTATTCCTTCAAAATCATCTCCAATCTAATTTATAAATTCATTTATTTGAATAGTGATGGGTTTCTTCTTGTCCCATGTAACATCTCCATGTGTAGGAAAACTCTTCTTGACATAAAAGAACAGACAGATCAGTAAGGAACCAAACTTACACATAGAATTCTTTGCCATCTAGATGGAGTTCAAGTTATCGACAAGTTGAGTCAGCTAGAGCTCGACAAGGTCATACGTGTGTCCTTTCTTGATTATCTTCCATGCCTGGTCCACTGCCATATAGGGGACGCTGTGCAACCGACTAGATTGATAGAACTTGTGTGAGATGACTCTAACAACAAAGTCAATTTTTGAATCAACTATGGTGGAAATTGTCATTCCTTGTTTGTTCCAAACTGCCTGGGTGTTAGCTTGAATATCTTCCTTTCCTGCACATTTCATCATTCTTTTTCCTTCAATTGTAGAGTAACCAGTGACTTTATGTATCATTTCCTTTGTAATCTTCACTGGTCCATCTTCTAGCCATAAATGCATGTCATGTAATCGACTCAAAATGATCTTTTAAAATTTTGTGGGAAATTTAGGGCATTCACTAACCCTTGATCGACAACAACCTTATGTTTCGGCTTCAGCACTCTGTTGACACATAATTTATCATAAGCTTCCCTGATCTCGTAATCATCAATTTCTCCAATTTTACACATGTAGCAAGACCTAAAATCATTCATTAATAACACATTCTCTAGAATGGAAGATAGGGCTCTGTTTAAATCTCCTTTAATTGCACTCTCTGATATTGCCTTGAATACCTTCAGCTTGTAAACTTCATTCCTTACTAATTGCACATTAAAAACTTCCATCCCTTGTTTCTTGACTGGTGTAGATGAAGATGATGCCATTTGAAACAATAATTTCTGAAAATAAAATATTTACTCAGCAGAGTACCTTTTTCATCAATAACCCTGTAGATAAATTTTGCTAATGACACACTGAGAAAATTCAGAATTGCCTTTCTTAAACTGGTTTCACAAACTCTGAATCACTCTCTAAAATCTCAAATAGCCTACTGAAATAAAATTAATGGCAACTTTCTACTTTATAGAATCTGAAAAATAGAATTAGGGCCTCATAAATGCTTCATACAGGTTTTGGTGGTTTACAGCTATCTCGACAAACTCACAAGCTCGGTTGATATAACTGTTGTGATACAGCTCGATGTACATAGCATTTTGGCCATAATAGGTGCTTGACATACATTGATAGCTTGGTCAAGACACTGATGCTCAACATCAAAAATGAAATTCTCTATTTTTCTCAGATATGTCCTATTGCATCTTTATCTATGCAAATATGGACTTTTTCTCAATTCTATGTTAGGAACTGATGAAAAATAAGACTTTGCAAGACTAAGTTCCAAACATACCTTCCAAGCTTAATTAGAAGAGGTGTGATCACCTGATCCATCGGATTGGGTGACCACAAATGTGCTAGCTTCACTTGAGTTTTCTTATTCTTTCTTCTTCCATGTCTTTTCCATTTGATTCTTTAGTTTCTCATGGATATCTTCATTCTAATTATTATCATTTCTCGGCATGGGTGATCTACAATCTTTCTTTAAGTGACCAACCTTATTACATTTGTAACAGACCATGCTTCCATTCATCTAGCTTTTAGATTTTCCTCTAAAATGAGTCTTCATGCAATTTTCTCCAATGTGTCCATATTTACCACAATAATGGCAATTATACCAAGTGTTGTAATCCCAATTGTAAAAGTTATGCTTTGTGACTGGCTTGGTTTGTTCATTTGATGACCACCTAGGTCTAGATCTGCATTCAAATGCTTTGTGCCCATATTTATGACAATTGAAACAACTTCCTTGAAACTTAGGTGAGGTGGATGAATTGCTAGCCTTAGATCTACATTCATGTGCTTGATGTCCATGCTTCTTGCAGTTAAAACAATGTCCATTAAACTTAGGTTTAGAGTCAGACTTACCATGTTTTCTTCTGCATATGTTGGTTGTATGTCCTGGCTTTCCACAATGATGACATGTGGGCTTGGTATTCTTTGGTTTAGAAATCTTTTGTTCTCTATTCTTTGATGATTCTCCTTCTTCAGTAGATGAATGTTCATTCAGTCCAAGTCTAGATCTATCACCGGATCTTCTAGGTGATCTTAACAGCTCTTCAAAATATTTTGTAGCTTCATTGGGTTTGTTCATCCTTTCATTTATTTCCTTTTCAATTCTCAAATCATGTTTCAACTGATCATTTTTAGACCTTAGTTGATTGATTTCCATATCTTTCCTGCCCAATTCCTTATTAACCATCAGTAGTTGATTTACCATATCTAGTTGATTATTAGTTAGCCTTTGCATGTCACTTGTTCTTTCATCTAGCCTGATTGCAATTTGTCTTTTGTCTTCTTCAGCCATTGCCTTATCATCTTTAGCTTTCTTTTTCTATTCCACTAATTCACAAAGTCTGATAGATTGAATTTCTTGTTCTCTCCTTAGAGTTCTGATGTCATCATTTAGTATGGTATTTTTCTCCAGTAGTTCTTTTATAGCTTTATCACTCTCGGTAGAGTTACCATTGTCAAATAGTTTAAAGATGTCTTCTTCTTTGTATTGTGGCTCATTTTGTTGAATTGCAATCTCTCTTCTCTTGCTCAATGATTTCTTCAATTCTCCTCTGGCTGCTTCCAATTGCTGTAATGCCAGTTGTAGTTCAATCTTTTGATTCTCTATGATCTTCCCCAGTTTATAAGCTTCCATTTTAAGATCTTTTTCCTCATGTGGTTAGACTTCCTTAAGATAAACCTTGCAGCTCTGATACCAATTGTTGGAAATATAAGTGGGAAAGTAATAGTGAGAGGGGGGGGTGAATCAGATATTACCTACTTTACCCTTTTAATCTAATAAAACTTTATGCATGACATAAAATAAAACTTGATCATTGTAAGAAACTAAACATATTAAGAAGCATACATGAAATCACTCATGACACCATAATTTTGGTAACCCAAAAACCCTTGAAAGGTAAAACTGGGGTGACGATGACACCCACAAATCTTCACTACTGTAGTAATAAGTTTTTCCTATTAAGGCTTACAAAATGTGATCAATTCATGATCTACCCTGTGAAAGGTCTACTCTGTTAAAAGGTAAAAGACTTATACAGTCTACCTTGTTAAAGGATTTACAAACTTACAAAAAAGTAAGCACTCGGTAAAGAGATTACATAAAGTCTATTAAGACTACTCGGTTAAGAGATTTACCTTGATACACTGGTGAAAATGTCTTAGTACCTGATCTTTCAGTTTGCACTGATATGTAGATTATAGATCTCCTCTTTACTATATATTGGTGATCTCTTCTATCTGATCTTTCTTGATTTTGTCCTTTCATTACTTAGCTCGGTCACTAGACTCTGTTTGAATACTTGAATATTTTGAATATACCTCTCTGATCATTCTCTCATACTCATTCAATCTCAATATCTCTTTTTCTCTCTGATTCACACACTTCTCTTGGTTTAGATCTTGACCTTACATAATAACAAAAACATTTTACCGATTCAAGATCTACAGTTCAGATTTATTTCTATTGCCGCTTAAGCTATACAATTTTTTGATTGGCTCTAGGTATTACATAGGGATGATTATAAGATGGATGTGTAATTACCTTCATAATTACCTCAATAAAAATAATAATGTTAGAGTTTTAGGTGACTCTACAACACCCCCAGGATGGAATGAAAGACCAAGCTAACTTCCACAAGAGATTGGCAAGACAATTGCATTAAGATGCAAGAATGATATTATTAATCATGGTGAATTCTTACAAATACAAAACACCACTATCACCAAAAATGGTTTACCTCGATCATTGTGCCATTTCAAACTTGTATGTCATTCTTGGCTAACTCAACAAAAGTTATTCCTGGCACTCGGCATTAACTATACTCGACATCAGTTAATCTTCTTTGTCACTTGGTAATCATTGATATATGTAACTCGACAAAAACTATACTCGGCATATTACAAACAAATAGTGACCATGACTTTACTCGGTAGTACTATTGCTTGGTAAGTATACAATACATAACTTGGCCTTTACAAAATAACTTGATCACAGTGATAACCGACCATTATTGCCTAGATATATGACTAAGTGTGAAGCACTAATGGTCAAAAAAACTATAGAGATCTACAGTTTCAAGTGAAGAACATGAATTTGAAGATGAAAATGTAGGTTTTGAAAATGAGAATTTAGGTTTTGAAGATGAAAATATAGGTTTTGAAAATGAACATGTAGATGTTGCCAATGGAAGTGTGGACATTTTCAATGACAATCCACCGATTGAATATGAAGGAATTGACAATGATAATGGTGCATAAGAACCAAATCAACATTACACATCTCCAAATTATATGAGAAATGAAGTCCCTTCGGAGGAAGAAAGAAAAAATTCAAAATTGAGACTTTCAAGGAGAACTAAATGGTTACTTGAAATTGATGAGAACATAATGAGCAATTTCAATGGCAAGAGATTAGAAAGAACCATTTAGTTGTGGGTTTCAAAAAATTTTGATCAGTTTTTTTGG
Organism: Chamaecyparis obtusa; assembly: GCA_027943335.1. Lineage (NCBI taxonomy): Eukaryota > Viridiplantae > Streptophyta > Pinopsida > Cupressales > Cupressaceae > Chamaecyparis > Chamaecyparis obtusa. The sequence goes on along the minus strand of BSBK01007087.1, from coordinate 292,908 downwards.
CACAAAATGTTGGTTGAGAAATGCCAAATGTTTGTGCAATTGTTAAAGATGTAGAAGATGAGATGTATACTAGTCAAATTGAAGATTAGTGTGAACAAGAAAAAGGAGCAGAATGCTATTATTGTGAGAAATCTTTTTAGTGCTCTCAATTCCATTGGGAAGACTACCAAGGAAAAAGATAAGAGAGCCTCTAGGAGGGTTATTACAACCTCTTTAGTAAGTCATTATTTGAGAAAGGCTCATTTGATGAGACAAACTTGTGTTGAATTGAATCTAAATCGTAAAACTCTAGATAGAGCACTTGCAAGAAGAGAAAGACTTGATGATCCTCTTCAAAATGATACATGGGCTTATGGTGGGAGACTTTCATGTTGTGATAAGAAGCTTACTGATGCTGTGAAGGATCAAATTCAACTATTTTGGCAATCTAACTCAAGAGTGTCACCAAATATGAAGGATGTCTTGAAGTTGAGAATTGTCATTTGAGACCGCACCCCGCATCCCAAACATTATTTGGAGGTGAGTCAAAAAATGTTGTTCAAAAATTTTGTGAAACACATCCAACATTGCAAATATCACAAAGAGCTTTTGAAGCCCTGAAGCCTTTTTTTTGTGTGCCTCTTAAGATTTGAAATACTTGTTGTTGCAAATATCATGTGGAGTTTTCAATGCACCATGAATCGTTACGATCCATTCATTCTACTTTGCATAGTAGTGAAATGTTGGAGGAGTGTGGTGCAAGTGCTCTTCCAAAATCATCAAGAGACTTGCTAGATCATTTTTTATGTCTTAGAGAAGATGGATGTTTCTTTTATAGAAAATATTGCTTAAATGACAAGGGCTCAGACTGTGGTGGGCTAGTGAAGTTTGTTAAATGTTTTCATGAGGGCTACAAACATGATTTTGGTAAGATAATTGTCTACAAAAAGGTATATGAAATCATTAAATATACATTAAAAAGTGGAGGTGAAGGCTTTAGATGTGAGTTGGTTACTAAAGAATGCAATGTAGCTAATTTTATTTTAGATTTTAGGAAGAATCTTTTTTACAAGTATGGAAGGCATAGTCAGAGGTCTCAGTGGTTGGATCAACAATTCAGGATGTGTAAGGACACTTTCCCAATCGGCACTATTATATCGGTTGCTTACTTTGTAGAGAACTATACATTGCAGCCCCAAAATGAGTTGTAAGCTCAATATTATAATTCTATTCAGGTTTCTATTTTTGTGCACATAACATATATACATTCCCCTAATAGTACAGAAGATGATTGGAAGATAATCAGAGAGTACCATTTTTATATGAGTGATGATAGATCGCACTCATCCAAGTTTTTTCAACATTGCTTTGAGAATTATTTTAAGTGGGTGTGGGAAAATACTATTGCTGTGGATAGACATCTCATTTGGTTAGATAATTGCACAGGTCAATTCAAAAATGCTCGTATGTTTTATTGGTTATGTAGAATGCATGTAGAGAGAGGTGTACCTCATATTTGGATTTTTTTTGTGGTTGGTCATGGAAAAGGGGAGCATGATGGATTAGGTGCATGCATAAAGAGAGCTCTAGTTAAGGAGCAACTAAGGATTTCAGGTGTAGAACTCATTGATGCCCATTCTATTATTGATTGGTGTACTTTAGCATTGTCATAGGGGGGACTCTTGATTCAGCGGTGTGCAAATTCTTTTGGTTGGTTGAGTTGGGAACAATAGGAGATAGGTTGGATTGTCAAACTGTGAAAGAATCTTAAAAAATGCATTCATTTCGAAGCTCATATGCTAGTACATGGACCATTTGGACACAAGAGTTGGCTTGTTATTGTCCGAGTTGTCTTCAGTGTGATTGGGACCAGTGTGAGTCAAGTGAGTGGGTTGATACATGGGTTCCACATTATCTTACTCCTTTATCTATCACAGTCTCTATAATAAATGATGACATGGATTGTTCACTTGACTACGACCATCTTTTAGATCTTCTATAGCCATGACATGTTTTTGCATTGGTTGCAGTAGAAGGGAATGATGAGAGATCAGATTATTGGGTAGCACATTATGTACGAGGAAAGTAAAAACTTGCACAATCAATGAAAGATGATGATATGTTCACATATCCAATAGGATCACATGTTGTTGTGGGAACATGATTGTGCACATATATGATTAAAAATAATGGCATTCCTGCATTTGAAGACTATGAGAAGCACAAAACCATTCTCATGTATTCATACCTTGTTATAGAAACCAATGTTAAGTTGTTGAAACATCAAGGAAAACCAAAGACAAAGGAACTTTGGACTATTAGTATTGCTAATAATGAAGTAATACTAAATACTCTCAAGCACAGAGATGACCCTTCAGGCACACTTCAGCAGGTAAGCTCAACTCAAGTTAAAATATAGTTCTGTAATTTGCATATTTAGATGTCAAAAGGGAACTTCTTATATTCTCTATTAACTTTTCTTCCACCTTTTGAATATAGGGATTGGAGCAAAAAGGACACTTATTTTTATATATAGTTGTGTAATTTTCATATTTAGATGCCAAATTTTGTATATAAAACCAACAATCGAATGTAATGTGCATAGTTAGATGCCAAATTTTGTATATAAAAACAACAATCGAATGTAATGTGCATATTTAGATGCCAAATTTTGTATATAAAAACAACAATTGAATGTAATGTGCATATTTAGATGCCAAATTTAGTATATAAAAAATTTGATGCAAAATTGAAAATATAAAAGAGCCCATGGGGTTGATTTGCAAATATTAAAAGCCCACATTTGTATCGTCTTAATGCCATGTAAAGTGAAAAAAATGTGTTTCTTTATTATGAATGTTGTATCCTTATATAATTTGTACCATCTTAATTTTGTATCCTTGCATTTCTATTGTCTTAATTCCATTACATTTGTCTCATCAAATGATGTAATAGTTGGAGTCATTGAGTCAAAATTGGTCAAATGTGTTCAAAGTAAAATGATGATTCCTTGGGTGAAGGGATAGTGTTCAAAGATTGCATCCTGGCACCAAATGGACTATTCCATTAGCTTCGATTGGGAAGGTAAATGCTAGGAACAACCATATTTTGACCACTGATTCAGTAGTATGTTCTGGACCATGCCGGACCAAAGTGTCCCCAATATGCACTAAGCATGATTGGGCAGTGAACATTTGTGGCTCATAACTCAGACCTTGTGAGAGGTATTAGAGATCCATGAGATGCTACAAGATGAAGTTTCTGAGGCCTAAAATAACCTCTCTCTATTCTGGGAGATTCAAATTTTTTTGAATTTGGCATGCCAGTCTCGCTCAATGCCAAAACTTGCAGTGAGGGTCAGTTGAAAGTTGCACCAATGGATTACTTCCAAACCATTCCTCTTGGCACCAAATAGATTGCATCATTAGCTCCAGTTGGGTGGGTAAATTCTAGACACAACCCCATTTTGACCACTGAGTTAGCAGAACATTCTAGACCACGCCGGACCAAAGTGTCCCCAAGGTGCACTAAACATGATTGGGAAGTGAACTTTCGAGACTTATAACTCAAACCCCGTAAGAGGTATCAGAGATCTATGAGATGCTACAAGATGAAATTTTTTAGGCCTACAATAACCTCTCTCCATTCTAGGAGATTCAAATTTGTTTGAATTTGGCACGCCAGTCTCGCTCAACGCTAAAACTTGTAGTGAGGGTCACTTGAAAGTTGCACCAATGGATTAATTCCAAACCATTCATCCCAACACCAAATGGACTATGCCATTAGTTTTGGTAGGGTGGGAAAATGCTAGGGACAATCCCATTTTAACCACTGAGTTAGTAGAACATTCCAGACCACGCCAGACCAAAGTGTCCCCAAGGTGCACTAAGCAAGATTGGGCAGTGAACTTTCGAGGCTCGTAACTCAGACCCTATGAGAGTTATTAGAGATCCATGAGATGCTATAGCATGGAATTTCTAAGGCCTAGAATAACCTCTCTCCATTCTTGGAGATTCAATTTTTTTTGAATTTGGCACGCCAGTTTCGCTCGATGCCAAAACTTGCAGTGAGGGTCAGTTGAAAGTTGTACCAATGGATTCTTCCAAACCGTTCATCCCAGCACCAAATGTATTCCTCCATTAGCTCTATTTGGGTAGGTAAACATTAGGGACAACCCTATTTTGACCACCGAGTCAGTAGAACATTCCGGACCACGCCGGACCAAAGTGTCCCCAAGGTGCACTAAGCACGATTGAGTATTGAACTTTCAAGGCTCATAACTCGGACTCCATGAGAGGTATTAGAGATATGTGAGATGCTATAGGAAAATGTTTTTGAGGCCTATAATAACCTCTCTCCATTCTGGGAGATCCAAATTTGATTGAATTTGGCACACCAGTCTCACTCGATGCTAAAACTTGCAGTGAGGGTCAGTTGAAAGTTGCACCACTAGATTACTTCCAAACCATTCATCCCAACACCAAATGGACTCCACCATTAGCTCTAGTTGGGTGGTTAAATGATAGGGACAATCTTGTTTTGACAACTAAGTCAGTAGAACGTTTTGAACCACGCGGGACCAAAGTGTCCCCAAGGTGCACTAAGCATGATTGAGCAGTGAACTTTCGAGGATCATAACTCAGACTCCGTTAGAGGTATTGGAGATCCATGATATGCTACAAGATGAAATTTTTTAGGCCTAGAATAACCTGTCTCCATTCTAGGAGATTCAAATTTGTTTGAATTTGACACGCCAGTCTCGCTCGATGCCAAAACTTGTAGTGAGGGTTAGTTGAAAGTTGCACAAATGGATTACTTCCAAACTATTCATCCCAACATTGAATGGAATACACCATTAGCTCTGGTTGGGTGGGTAAACACTAGGGACAACCCCATTTTAACCACTGAGTTAGTAGAACATTCTGGACCACGCCGGACCAAAGTGTCCCCAAGGTGTACTAAGCATGATTGGGCTGTGAACTTTTGAGGCTCATAACTCAAACCTCGTGAGAGGTATTAGAGATCTGTGAGATGCTACAAGATGAAATTTCCAATGCCTACAATAACCTCTCTCCATTCTAAGAGATTCAAATTTGATTGAATTTGGCACACCAGTCTCGCTCGATGCCAAAACTTGCAATGAGGGTCAATTGAAAGTTGCACCACTAGATTACTTCCAAACCATTCATCTTGACACTAAATGGACTATGCCATTAGCTCTAGTTAGGTGGGTAAACACTAGGGACAATCCCATTTTGACCATTGAGTCAGTAGAATGTTTTAGACCATGCCAGACCAAAGTGTCCCCAAGGTGCACTAAGCATGATTGAGCAGCAAAATTTTGAGGCTCATAACTTAGACTCTATGAGATGCTACAAGATGGCATTTATGAGGCCTACAATAACCTCTCTCCATTCTGGGAGATTAAAATTTGTTTGAATTTGGCACGCCAGTCTCGCTTGATGCCAAAACTTGCAGTGAGGGTCAGTTGAAAGTTGCACCAATGGATTACTTCCAAACCATTCATCCTAGCACTGAATGGACTGTGCCATTAGCTCAAATTGGGTGGGTAAATGCTAGGGACAATCCCATTTTGACCACTGATTCAGTAGAACATTTCACACCATGCCAGACCAAAGTGTCCCCAAGGTGCACTAAGCACAATTAGGCAGTGAACTTTCGAGGCTCGTAACTCAAACCCCATGAGAGGTATCAAATATATGTGAGATGCTATAGGATGAAATTTTTGAGGCCTACAATAACCTCTCTCCATCCTGGGAGATCCAATTTTTTTTGAATTTGGCATGACAGTCTCGCTCGATACCAAAACTTGCAGTGAGGGTCAGTTGAAAGTTGCACCAATGGATTACTTCCAAACCATTCATCTAGGCACCAAATGGACTATGCCATTAGTTTTGGTTGGGTAGGTAAATGCTAGTAACAACCCCATTTTGACCACTGAGTCAGTAGAACATTTCGAACCACGTCGGACCAAAGTGTCCCCAAGGTGCGCTAAGCATGATTGGTCAGCAAACTATTGAGCCTCGTAACTTGGACCCCGTGATAGGTATCGGCGATCCATGAGATGCTACAAGACAGTGTTTCTTAGGTGTTCCTAGTGTATTTGCAGGGGTATAGGCAGAGTACTGATATTTTGTCCAAAAGACAAATATGTTTTGAGATGGCCAAAAGGGTGTTTGATTATGTAATTAGGCTAGTTTGAAGTCTTTTAGCCATTGAGAGTAAAGGGTAAGTCTACAAACCTTGAAACCACTTTAATAGATATCCTTATATACCTCAAATGATGAATTACACATGTGAACACACATAGCATATAAAGCGTACACATAAATTTTCTTAAATCATGAAGCATACATGTAGCACATAAATTATAAAGCATACAACATGAATTCACTTAATTCATGCACGTAGCCCATACACGTGAATTTAGGTTATGAATATTGTACTTGAATATACATGAATATACTTAAGGCATAAATTGTACACATGAGTACATACACATAAGCATATTTACATACTAACAATGAATAAATGAACACACAATTAACAAATTGGATCAAATATCAAGTTTCATATATATCAAAATGAACAATAATTCTGTACATATTTATATGTCAACATATCTAGATACAATGTGGCATATGCCATCTCAAAATATGTCATATGACATCTCAAAATAAGAAGTTCAACTACAAATATTTCTAGGACATCCTATTCTACTGGTGGATCATCAAAATGGAGCCTCTTTGAAGTACTCTTCAGCTCTAATGAATCCTGCATTCAAACATAAAATTGAAACCCCAAGTTAGATTAAAATTCAGAATCACAGTCAACAATAATAAATAAAATTTAAACTAAAATTGAACTCTCATATACCTTGCCTCTCTATCTCCTCCCGCGGGTAGGAGACCTAATATATGTCCTTGGTAGCATAGGAATAGTGGCACCAATGATGACTCCCACCTGTATATGTTTGTGAACATGAGATTGATCTATGAGTTATACTATTTAATGTTAAAAACTTGGTAGCAAATATATGTTTACAAAATAACTGAATTAACATTAAAACTTACCTGTGTTGAACTTTCTTCAGGGATTGTTGGCTGAGTCATCGGTGATACAAACCCTTGCTGTTCTGGCTCCCTCAAACTAAGAGTGACCTAAAAAAGTCAAACAGATACTTCATATTATCATAAGTTGACCATATTATATATACTTGATAGAAAAATACACAAATAACTTTAGAAATGTACGTATCATGAGGCTATCACTCCAAATGGATATTCATGTGACTCTATCATGACGATAGGGTCTCATGGCATCATCACATGCCCCTCTCTGTTAAATAAACCATGTAAATTAAAAATGAGTATGCACAATTGACATGTATACATGTATGCATAAACAAACTAAATTACTTAATTACCTTTCCTTTATCAACAACTGACACCTGCACCCCCTTAGATTACCCCTCAGTGGAAACTAGTGACACCTGCATCAGTATGTAAAAAATGATCATAAAAATTAGAAAACAATGTACATATACTATTATCATAATTTAAAAGGAAACCAATGAGTACATTAAAACATATGTACCATGGAAGAGTCAAGACCAAATGATATGGTCAAAAGCGTGGACCCCTCCACCTGTGCCACCTCCTCCTCTTCCATCAACTAAACATAAATGTAACACATAAAAAGACATAAGCGGGAAATTATTATAAGGAAATTCTACTAAAAATATAAAAAATAAAATTTAAAAACAATGTAAAAAGTGAACGGTTTACCCTTACTGTAACAGTGGGAGTCCATGGCATGGTAGACTCCTGATGCACATCTCCATGAGTTGCTTTAGTACCTATAGTGTGCTGTGTAGAATCTTCCCCATCGAAGCCAAAATTATATGAATCACTATCAGTCAAGGGACCAAAGCATAGATTCTTGCATATAATGCTAGTGTGGGGCACACAAACATGTGAGCTCGTGGAAATTACAGAAGCATCAGGATGAGGCAATAATGTCCTATTTTGCATAACTAGTAGATCAGTCAAGGTGTGAATGGCTCGAATAGTTTGTGAGCCGGCCTCAACAATAATGTCTGGATGTTGCACTATGGGAGGTGGTGAAATCTCGGGAGGGGGGACATATGTGCAGGATTTCACCCATTGTGCCCATGGCCTATCTTGTAGAGTGCCTAAACCTACACCCTCATTTGGTCTCAGACTCTAATAATTCACCCTGTGACTGAGCACAAATTCAACATAAATTTAAAAAATAAAATAAAATGGGACATCCAAATTATTGTGAGGTGGCCTATCAAAAACCATCCACCAACGGTCCCAAAATTTGTCATGTATTGCACTATTTGTGCACCATTTAATTGACAACTTGGTTTTTTTATGGTCTACTTTTAGACTGGTTTTAGGATCCACAAAAATATTAGCTATGTCATGTTTTTTTATATTTAGGTTCATGACTTGATCATAATCAAGCTCATCATCAAACTGGGTGTGCATGGAATTGTGCCAAAGAAGTGCAGCATTACGTTGATGTGTAAGTTTCTCCATGTTTTCAATAATTGAGTTCAATGTCATAAACATGGGGAGCAATGTGGGGATATTGGCATATGTGGTTTGAAATCATCTAAGTCCATTTAGATTATCTCTTATTAGATCTTTTAAAGGGTGAGGGTCTGAGATAGGTACATCTTCTGGAGGTGGGGGATTGTTGGGAGGTGGTTTTGGATTGTTTGTGGGATCATTAGGAGGGTTTTCTGATTCCATGTCTGATAACAATGAAAAAACAAATAGATAATTATAATGAATTTTAGAAAACAATACAAAAACTCATTGCTACCCTAATTTTTATATAAAAAACTATATATTTCTATTTAAAAATAATAAAAAACAATTAAAACAATAAAAATTAGAAGCTTTCACTTACCAAGCAATTTGGGAGAAAAAAGATAGGGGATTTGGGATAGGATACCCGAAAACTATAGTTGCATTCATGTTTTTACAATGAAAAAATGTTGAATGTGGCTGGGTACAGAGATATATATCTACTGACAAATATCAGATATTTGATATTATTAGATATTTGATATTATCATATATTCAATATTATCAGATGTCCGATATTATTAGATATCTGATTATGCCTTCAGGTTTGGCTTTTGGCTTGGTCAGGTGTACTGACACCTAGGCCTACTAAAAAGTCAACAAATCTATTTGTGCACTTTTGGATGAGTGAAAATAGGTTTTTTCACATCGCCACTTTTTGGCATACCATGATCCTACACATACCCAATGATGGTGCATATAATGATGATGGATATGTAAATGATGTACTTGGTTTTCTAGAAATTAAAGAGGAAGAACCTATCTGAGAAGAAAATGCATTGGTATCTCATGTTGAGAAGAAAGTGATTGGATCATAGACAATGGATGTTCACAACACATGATTGGTGATAAAGAAAAAAATTTTGTGTTAAGAAAGTATGATGGTGGTTTTTTGAGTCTTGGTGACAATACTCTTAGGTCAATCATTTGAAGGGGATCTATTACTTTGCATGGTAAAACTAACACTGATGATATTTTTTTTGTTGATGGATTGAGACATAATCTATTGAATGTTGGCTAATTGGTAGACAAGGGTTATCATCTACAATTCAAGAATGGATATTGTACAATCAGAAGTTCTAAAGGAGATCTGATTGCTTTTGGTACAAAGACAAAAGGTAATATCTTTCAGTTGAACCCTACTAAAGTAAGTTTTGTTTTTGCTAAATTTGATGAAAGTTGGTTGTGGCATTAATATTATGGCTTGAGGTTGATCAGATGGTGTTCTTTAGAAAAGAAAGTCCTAAGTTTGATGGAGATAATTATCTAGACTGGAAGAACAAAATGATAACACATTTTCAGTGTATTGGTTTTGAGATTTTTGAAGTGTCCTACAAGAGTCAAGAAGCACAACACTAATTTCAAGCCTAAGTATACAAAAAAATGTTACTATGCTGAAGATGGAGTGACAAATGAAGATTTGACTGAAAATGAAATTGGATTTATTCCAATTGAAGATATGGAGAAAATGTTTGATGACATGGATATTGAAGATGAAAAGAAAGAAGAAAAGCTAGCATTAATTTCACAAGTAGACATTAGAATAGACTAGATCATTGACAACAGATGTTCACATCACATAATAGGAGACAAAGATAGAGTTGTAGATCTATGTAAGTACAAAGGAAACATGGTAAGATTTGGAGACAACACTCCTAAACCTATCATAGGTAGAGGAGCTATCACTTTGGATGGAAAGAACAACATTGATGATGTTCTATATGTTGATGGTTTCAAACATAACTTACTAAGTGTTGAATAGTTACTTAAAAAAGAAGATATCATTGGAGATCATAACAAAAAAGTCATGACAAGATCAAAAGAAAAAAGTTCAACAATTGATGAAGTGGTATGTTTACTTTCACAAATTGAACCTTTAGGTGTTGAATAGGCATGTAATGATTCAGATTGGAATGAAGCAATGAAAGAAGAATTAGATAAAATAGTTAAGAATGATACATGGGAATTGGTCCCCAGGCCTAGTGACAAAAATGTGTTTGGAACCAAGTAGATATTCAGAAACAAGATGAATGAAGAAGGTACATTAGTAAGAAACAAAGAATGATTAGTATGTAAAGGATATGTGCAGGGAGAAGGAAATGATTACTCTAATACATTTTCCCCTGTAAGAAGATTGGAAGCTATAAAGTTATTTCTATCCTATGAAACATTCAAAGACTTTAAGGTATATCAGATGGATGTCAAGTTAGCATTATTAAATGGAGAATTGAAGGAAGAAGTCTACATAGAGTAGCTCTTGAAGGATTTATTTTATCAGAAAAACCTAATATGGTTTGTTGATTGAAGAAAGCCCTCTATGGACTAAAGCAAGCACCTAGAGTATGATATGAAAGACTGGATGGTTATTTGACAAAGATCAGATTCAAGAAAGGAGTAGAAGATTGTAACTTATTCATAAGAGAGACACCTGAAGGATTATTACTAGTTGATGACATTATTTTTGGTGGTAGTGCAGATTTTTCTAAACAAATGCAGAGCAAGTTTGAAATGAGCATGATTGGACCTATCAAGTACTTTTTGGGATTGAATGTGCAATAGACAGATAAAGGTATATTCATTAATCAGTCTAAGTATATGAAAGATATATTGAAGAAATTAAAGATGGATGATTGCAAGCCAATAAGCACCCCTATGATAATAGGAAACAAGCTTTGAAAAGATGATGATTCTACAGTAGTAGAAAAGACTCTATATGATTCTATGATTAGTAAACTCATATATCTTACTCAATCTAGACCAGATATTTCTAATGCAGTTGGTATTGTTGGAATATTTGCAACTGAACCTAAAGAAAGTCATCTTATGGTAGTAAAGAGGATATTCAGATATTTGAAAGGAACTATAGATTATGGTTTATGGTATCCTAACTTAGAGAATGTAGAACTTCATGTGTGTACAAATGTAGATTGGGCAGGTTGCATTGATGACAAAAAGAGCACCTCAGGAGGAGTAGTATTTCTTGGAGATAGATTAGTTACTTGGACAAGCAAGAAGTAGAATTGTATTTCTTAGTCAACAACAAAAGTAGAGTATGTAGCGGCACCATTAAATTGTTCTACAATTAATTGGATCAAATAGATGATAAAAGATTTTAGAATCCAGATTGATTATCATATTGTTATTCATTGTGACAACACTAGCACTATCAATATGTCAAAAAACTCTATGATGCATGCAAAGACAAAAAACATTGAGATAAAATATCATTTTCTAAGAGAGAAATCTGTAGAGAAAGAAGTAAAGTTTGATTATGTGAGTACTAAAGAATAGTTAGCAGACATATTCACAAAGCCATTGTCAAAGGATACATTTGAGTATCTCAGGGAGAAGCTGGGAGTAATTCCCTTCCTTGGATTTGATTAGAATTTGTAGTAGTGCATCAGTCTTCAATGACTGATGAATGGTGGACTAGTCTACCTCAGGAGTAGTACTTGTGCTTATTTGTTTTTTTGGCACCCTTTTCCATTGATGTCAAAGGGGGAGTATATAGTCATGAAAAACAACAATTCTAGTCAAAGGGGAGTATATAGTAAGAAGATATAGTAGGAGATGAAGAAATCATTTTTGGGGGAGTATGTTGTTGAGGAAATGGAGAATGTTATTGTATTTTTGGATTGATGGTGTTTTTCATTTCATATGTTACCATCAATGCCAAAGGGGGAGATTGTTGGAGATTTTCTAGTAAGCTAGTGTTGATTGTATGTTGTCATTAATGAAAACATATGGTAAGAAGCATGTGTTGTAGTTATATGTAGTGAGCCTTGAGCATATGTTGTATGGATAAGTTATTAGTATGATATCATAGATGCAAAGGTTGATTCTGAGTACATATAGTTGTGCAGTTGTTTGTAACAACAGTATTCCTGACAGTATTGCAAGTAGAGTTCTATATGTAATTCATAGTATGGTTACTATGGAGCCTTGCACATTTATTTTGGTGTTGTATGCATAATAATGAAGCTATGTTCATAGAAACAAAGTTACTTGTGCATTTGAAGTTGAGTTATGATATTTCTATTTGTCAGTCATAGTTTCAGGAGATTATTTGTTGAGAGCCCACAGTAGTTATATTGTTTCTATAGTTGCACCTATCATTATGGTATGCATGTTTGGTTATGAGATAATTTTGTTTGGTTAAGAGTGCATAATGTATTTCATCTTGAGAGTTAAGTTTCAGTTAAATTGGTGGAGCTGATAGTGTGAAGTGACATGTCTACTCATGTTGGGTTGTGTGGTCCTATTTGTGTTGCATGGTTAGTAGATCCATTGGAGATGTTGTGGGAGAATCATATTGTTTTATTAATATGATTTCAAGAAGGTCCTAATAGGTTGACTTGATTATATCTTTTGGAGAAAGCTACTTATAGCCAGTCAGTTGTGATCAATAAGTAGAGAAGATGGAAGAAGAGTAAGAAGGTGCAAAAATATTAGGCCAATAAAGCCTTATCAATCATTAGTTGAAGATCTATGTGAAGAAGCAGAGAGTATATGATATTCATTGGAACTGATCAAGACAATAGCTCTAATTCATAGTTCACCAAGATCTAGATATAGTGTGTATCTATTGTGCAAAAGGTTGCAGCCTTCACCATTTGAGCAGTGTGCTCCCAGACAGTGTGTCCTCATATTTAACAGGGTTATTTATAAAAGACTCCTAACAGGGCCTAACACTATACTTCATGTATTGTAAAGATCAACTCCTAACAGGGTTGTAAGATCTTATAACAGGGATCATTATACTCTAGTGCAATTTATAGTGGGTGCTAATTCCCACCAAGTTTTTTACCTATTTTGGGCTTCCCCGTAACCAAAATTATGGTGTTGTGTTAAGAGTTATTTTGTTGTGTTTATGCTTAATTGTCTTCTATACTAATTTGGATAAATAATTAAATCTTGTAGATAATTGAATCTTGTAGATAACTGAGAGGGGGGGGGGGGGGTGAATCAGTTATCTACAAGATTCAATTCTTTATCCAAATTAGTACAAAAGAACATTAAGTATAAACACACTAAGATAACTCTTAACACAACACCAAAATTTTGGTTACAGGAAAACCCAAAATAAGTAAAAACCCCGATGGGAATTAACACCCACTATAAACTATACTAGAGTATAAACTACACTAAAGCTCTGATACCACTTGTTACAAGTAGTAGTTGTCGTTGCACCAAAAGATCAACTCATTAATGCCTGATACAACCACTAGACTTATAGAAGACATAGGAGGTGGTTAAGCCATGTCACAAATCCCAAGGGGATTTCTAACCATTATGCCAACAATCTCCCCCTTAGCATTACCTAAGGGGATTCGAACCTCTAACCAAGCTCTGATACCACTTGTTAGGAATAGTCCCAAGAGATAACTGAGAGCGGGGGTGAATCAGTTATCTATAAGATTTAATTATTTATCCAAATTAGTACAAAAGAACATTAAGCATAAACACAATAAGATAACTCTTAACACAACAATAGAATTTTAGTTACGGGGAAACCCAAAATAGGTAAAAACCCTAGTGGGAATTAGCACCCACTATAAACTACACTAGAGTATAGTGATCCCTGTTAGAAGATCTTACAACCCTCTTAGGAGTTTATCTTTAAAATACATGAAGTACAATGACTTGGTCAAAGGTCGGACCCTATTAGGAGTCTTTTATAAATAACCCCATTAAAGGTAAGGACACACTGTTTGGGAGCACACTGCTCAAATGGTGAAGACTGCAACCTTCTGCACAATAGATACACACTATATCTAGATCTTGGTGAACTATGAATTAGACCTGTTGTCTTGATTAGTTCCAATGAATAGCATATACTCTCTTCTTCCTCACATAGATCTTCAACTAATGATTGATATAACTTTACTGGCCTAATAATTTTGCACCTTCTTACTCTTCTTCCATATTCTCTACTTAGCATTCACAATTGACTGACTATAAGTATCTTTCTCCAAAAGATATAATCAAGTTGACCAGTTAGGACCTTCTTGAAATCATATTAATGAAACAATACAACTCTCCCACAATATCTCAAATGGCTATACTAACCACGCAACACAAATCAGACCACGCAACCCAATATGAGTAGACGCGTTTCTTCACACTGTCAGCTCCACCAAATTAACTGAAACTTTATTCTCAAGCTGAAATAATTTATGCACCCTTAAAAAAATAACCTTAGCTCATAACCAAACACAAAACCAAACATGCATACCATAATGATAGGCACAACTACATAAACGATATAACTACTATCAGCTCTCAATAAATAATCTCTTGAAACTGTAACTGGCAAATAGAAACATCATAACTCACTTTATACTACACAAATAACTCTATATCTATGAACATAACTTCATTATTATGTCTACAACAAAAAAATAAATGTGCAAGGCTCCATATTAACCATACTATAAATTACATACAAAACTCAGCTTGCAATACTGCCAGGAACATTATTGTTAAAAACAACTGCACAACTATCTACACTCAAAATCAACCTTTGCGTCTATGATATCATGCTGATAACATATCCATACAACATATGTTCAAGGCTCTCTACATATAACTTAAACATGGGCTTCTTACCATATGTTGTCATCAATGACAAACATACAGTCAACACTGGCTTGTTGGAAAATCTCCAACAATCTCCCCCTTTGGCATTGATGGCAACATATGAAATGAAAAACACCATCAATCCAAAAGTATAATAACATTCTCCATTTCCTCAACAACATACTCCCCAAAAGTGATTTCTCCATCTACTGCTGAATGCTCTGAATATCTACTGCTACATCTTCTTACTATATACTCCCCCTTACTTGATACTCCTCATTAGAATAGATCAAATTTTATTTTTTTTCATGACTATATACTCCCCCTTTGGCATCAATGGAAAAGGGTACCAAAAACAAATAAGCACATGTACTACTCCTAAAGTAGAGTAGTCCACCATTCATCAGTCACTGAGGATTGATGCACTTCTTCAAACTCTAATTAGATCTAAGGAAGGGAATTACTCCTAGCTTCTCCCTGAGACACTCAAATGTATCCTTAGGCAATGGCTTTGTGAATATTTCTGCTAACTGTTCTTTAGTATTCATATAATCCAACTTTACTTCTTTCTCTACAACTTTCTCTCTTAGGAAATGATATTTTATCTCAATATGTTTTGTCTTTGCATTCATCACAAGGTTCTTTGACATATTGATAGTGCTAGTGTTGTCACAATGAATAATAATAGGATAATCAATCTGGATTCCAAAATATTTTATCATCTTCTTGATCCAAACAATTGTATAAAAAATTAATGTTGTTTCTACATACTTTGCTTATGCTATTGACTGAGAAATAAAATTATGATTCTTGCTTGTCCAGGTAACTAGTCTATCTCCAAGAAATACTACTCCTCCTGAGGTGCTCTTTTTTTCAACAATGCATCCTGCCCAATTTGCACCTGTATACACATAAAGTTCTACATTCTCTAAGTTAGGACACCATAAACCATATTCTATAGTTCTTTTCAAATATTTGAATATCCTCTTTACTGCCATAAGATGACTTTGTTTAGGTTCAGCTGCAAATCTTCCAACAATACCAACTACATTAGAAATATCTGGTCTAGATATAGTAAGATATATGAGTTTACCAATCATAGAATTATATAGATTCTTGCCTACTATTGTAAAATCATCATCTTTTGAGAGCTTGTTTCCTGTTATCATAGGGGTTCTTACTAGCTTGCAATCATCCATCTTGAATTTCTTCAATATCTCTTTCACATACTTAGACTAACTAATAAATTTACCTTTGTCTATCTACTACACATTCAATCCCAAAAAGTACTTGATAGGTCCAATCATGCTCATTTCAAACTCGCTCTGTATCGCTTTAGCAAAATTTTCACTAAGCTTGTCATTACCACCAAAAATAATATCATCAACAAAAATAGAAACTAGTAATAATCCTTCAGGTGTCTCTCTTATGAATAAGTTACAATCTAGTGCTCCTTTCGTGAATCTGATCTTTGTCAAATAACCATCCAGTCTTTCATACCATGCTCTAGGGGCTTGCTTTAGTCCATAGAGGGCTTTCTTCACTTTGCAAACCATATCATGTTTTTCTGATAAACTAAATCCTTCAGGTTGCTCTATGTAGACTTCTTCCTTCAATTCTCCATTCAAGAATATTGACTTGACATCCATTTGATATACTTTAAAGTCTTTATATGTTCCATAGGCTAGAAATAAATTTATAGCTTCTAATCTTCTTATAGGGGAAAATGTATCAGAGTAATCAATTCCTTCTCTCTACGCATATCCTTTACATACTAGTCTTGCTTTGTTTCTTACTATTGTACTGTTGGTAAACATATTGTTCTTTTTGAATTTAACTCTCAAATGCCTAAATTTGAAAGAAATGATTAGATACCAATAGTTGGATAATCTATCATTAGGTCGATAGATTTCCTCTGAATTGAAAGGTACAACTCCCTTATGAATGATATTCAATGAATTTGTGTATTCCTAAACTAATTGGGTATGTTCTTAACTTGAGAATAGAAGAGGAAAACCAAGATAGCCCTAGACAGAACTAACTCAGGTAGTAAATTCAATTCTAAACCTAGACAACTCCAAGAATTCACATTTCCTATGACTCCTCGGCATTGGTAATGTAATACGAATGCTAATAATCTAGATGAAATGCAGAAATGAAAAGAAGATTAAACATCCTAATCTTTGCAACAGGAACAGATGAAAATACTCTGATCTACAGCCCATTCACCATCTAACTCAAGATACAAGAAAGTGCTCAAAACTAAATACAAAAATGCTCCGATTGATTATAACCAAAAAAATAATAACTAAATACTATGATTCAGAATAAAACCCCTCTTTGTATTGAACAAAACAAATATGAATACTCCAATTTTATTTGCTTGCAATCTGCAGCCAAATATTTTACAAAAATAGAAACATTGTTAGGAGAAACATCTGAAACACATTAGAGGGAATCTAATGAAAGACTTCAACTTTGAAAGTTTAAAATTGGGGGACTAGAAGTATGCCAACAACTAGCTCTGAATGGGGATTATGTGCTACAAAGTGCATTAAGAAACCAACATCTCTAGCTTTAAAGCTAGTTCCTTATCCATTGGGCTATAGATTCTAGGCATAAAATGACAACAAGAGGCTACTTGCTGGGAGGGTGGAGAGGAGCAAGGCAAAACCAAAATTGAGAAAGCAGGAAAGGCTAAGCTAAGCACACAAAAATTGTGGAAGAAAACTTATTTACAAACAGGTGAGGGAACCTCACTGAAAGAAAAGAGAGTCGGATGAGACTCACGCATGACCATTAACTGGCAAGGAAAAGTATAAACCTTTCTGGAAAAGAGAATTGTGCTCCAACAAGATGTACCAAAACCATTTCCTTTTGACAACTTCATCATAACTGAAAGTGAATCCAAAAGGATGCTGAAAATGTGACCCAAAAATCTTTTCCAAACAACCAAGTTTCATCATAAATTTATGATTCTTCCACACTTTCCTATACATTAATGTTCACATATTCAACCATTTTTTGTGGAGAAGGAAGGTATTCAAAAGCTTCTAAAAATAATACTGAAACATACTCACATTCATCTCCTTCGACAATCTCACTTTCAATAGAGATTTCAACATCCAAATCAAGATTGATAAAATCAAAATATTCAAAAGATTCTGCAAAAGGTATTGCATCATGTTGATATCCAATGTGATCATTTTTAGGAGAAAATTTAGAATCTAAACAAGGACTGAAACAACATGAATCTTCTTCACACATAGGATCAACCCAAGCTGAACTAAACTCATCATTCTTCATGGCTATCGATTCTAAAAAAATTTCATCCAAACTTAAACTCTCAATACTTGAATCAGTTGTAGGAGAAGACTTACATTTGGCCAACATCAAGATTTGGTTAATTTCCATTTCATGACAAAGAAAAATATAGTCCAACTCTTTATCTTCTTCATGGTGCTGCAACATTTCATTAGCCACTAAAGATCCCTGTATAAAATCTATTCTTGCACCTTTTTCTTCAACTAAAATTCCAGACTTAGTGAAAGAATTATCAATAAATGTTTCAACCTTTTCATCAATACAAATTTCTTCTAGAATACTCAACTTTGCATGATCTTCAAAACAAAATTATTCTAATATAGGATCATTACAAACTTTTGAAAATTGAAAATCATCTCTGCCATAATCTTCAACAAAGTTGAACTTTTCATATTCTGGAAGTGCATTAATCGTAGAATGATTTTCGAAAGAAACTTCATGCAAAATATTATCTCTATTGTCATCAAATCTAAAACTTTCGATATTAGGAGCAAAAGAAAGCATGGACAAATTTTCACTTTCTATTGTTCTTACCAATTCCTTTCCACTGTCAAGGACACCTTTCTCCATTGAAATTTGTCCTTTCAAAAATTGTGTATTTCTTGTTCTCCAAGAACCACACAATTGACTGATATTGGTTCTTCATTTACTGATTTTTCTTTAGGCACACTTGCTAAAGCATATTTCCTTTTTCTTCGGTCTTCAAC
This sequence comes from Chamaecyparis obtusa, assembly GCA_027943335.1. Taxonomy (NCBI): domain Eukaryota; kingdom Viridiplantae; phylum Streptophyta; class Pinopsida; order Cupressales; family Cupressaceae; genus Chamaecyparis; species Chamaecyparis obtusa. Next base: position 273,677 of record BSBK01007087.1, on the reverse strand, counting down.
ATTAAAGTATCTTTGGATCACACACTTTAACAGCAAAGCAGATTGATGATCTTTTGAGGGATTTAATCCTTTTCTTTCAGCTTTAGTAATACTCTGTTTAAATGCAGTCCAAAGAAATTGAGTTAGGATCACTGTCAGCATTATTTCTTCAAATATGGGTTTCCTTTTGATTTTTTTTCTTGGTTGAATGTCATGTTGGCTTAGGACTAAAAAATTATAAGAAATGTGATTATGCAAAATTTTTGAAACTCCATCATCTTCCACTTTTAATTCTTTACTTAGCTGCAACACCCTTTCTTCACAATGCTGCAATAACTTCATTTTTACTTCCAGATCCTTCATGTTGTGATACCTAGCACAAACACTTCTCCATAAAAGAACTGGTGCATGATCTTCTTCGATAGTCAAGTTCATTTCTCTCCTACAAGTAATACTTTCTCTAAAAGCATCAAACAAATCACGTAATACTGGATCATGCGTTTGATGAATTTCAATAAAAGAAGGATCTGGCCTTCTTTTCACAACCTTGATAGGCATGTTATTTTTAAATCAAATTCACCAATCTCCTAGAAGTAGAGATAATAATAAAACTGAGGAAACAATCTTCGGCACTAATCTTCTTTTTCACCTCCCCAACAGAGTTGCCAAAAATATGTTGGTAAACAGATTGTTATTTTTGAATTTAACTGTCAAATGCCCAAATCTAAAAGAAATGATCAGATACCAATAGTTGGATAATCTATCATCAGGTTGATATATTTCCTCTAAATTGAAAGGTACAACTCCCTTATGAATGATATTCAATTAATTTGTGTATTCCTAACTAATTGGGTACATTTTTAACCTAAGAATGGAAGAGGAAAACCAAGCCAGCCCTAGACAAAACTAACTCAGGTAGTAAATTCAGTTCTAAACCTAGCCAAATCCAAGAATTCACATTTCCTATGACTCCCTAGCATTGGTAATGCAATATGAATGCTAGTAATGTAGATGAAATGTAGAAATGAAAAGAAGATTAGACATCCTAATCTTTGCAACATGAACATATGAAAATACTCTGATCTACAACCCATTCACCATTTGACTCAAGATAAAAGAAAGTGATCAAAACTAAATACAACAATGCTCTGATTGATTATAACCAGAAAAGTAATAACTAAATGCTCTGATTTAGAATAAAACCCCTCTTTGTATTGAACACAACAAATATGAATACTCTAATTTTACTTGCTTGCAATTTGTAGCCAAATCTATTACAAAAATAGAATATAACCTCTAATGCATGAAATGAAATGCATAAATGAAAATGTTGTCTTCCCTCTACTCCAACAATACCTAATTTTGTAGAAAAGAATAACCCTTTTACAAGAAAATAGTTTACAATAAATAACATTCTCTAGCAACCGTTTAGCTTCTCCCAATGACTTTTCAGTTTTCATAACTTGTGATATTTTTTAATGAATGGGCATAATTATTTGATGAGTTTCATTACCCCCATGAATATGTGTCAAATTATCTAAATCTCCATATACTTGAATGATACTAATGAATTTTTGTACATCTTTTAACTGTCTTTCTTTAGACACATAGTTCAATCTGGCATTCTTACTATTATGTATAGGCTCTTACTAAGAGATGAATAACTTTTTAACCAGATATAAAATCTTCAATCACTCTAGTGAGGATGGAAGAAATTAGTCTAAGACTAACATACTTGAATCTTAGCAAGATCCAACTATTGGTTTGGAAGATAGACCCCCCTCATTGAGACTGAGTTTTTCATAAATCTGAAATGCGAAGAGCATAGCAGAAAATGGATTTTCCGCTATGCATTTCTTACCATCTCATTTCTCCATTGTGGAAATTTGGAAAAGAGCTTCTCCCAGAGGAAAATGACCATCTCACTTCTCCATTGTAGAAAATTGGAAAAGAGCTTCTCCCAGTGGAAAATGACCATCTCACTTCTCCATTGTGGAAAATTGGAAAAGAGCTTCTCCCAGTAGAAAATGACAATCTCACTTCTCCATTGTAGAAAATTTGATATGGAGTGCAAAAAGCGTAGAAGAAAATGAGTTTTCCACTACACTCTTCTTCTTTTTGGTAGAAATCCCAAATTTGAGTGTGCTTTAGGAAATTATGATTTTGAAACAATGAATATGAATTGGGACATATGAAGTCTCACATTTGCATGAGAAATTTGATCTTCATCCTTCACAGAAACATTGTTAGGAGAAACATCTAAAACACATTAGGGGGAATCTAATGAAAGACTTCAACTTTGAAAGTTTAAAATTGGGGGACTAGAAGTACACCAACATGTACCATCTTCATTCATATTGTTTCTGAATAACCACTTGGTTCTAATCACATTTTTGTCACTAGGCCTAGGGACCAATTGCCATGTATCATTCTTAACTATCTGATCTAATTCTTCTTTTATTGCTTCATGCTAATTTGAATCATTACAATTTATGAAAGTAAACATACCGCTTCATCAATTGTTGAAATTTTTTCTTTTGATCTTGTCATGAATTTTCTATTTTGATGTCCAATGATATCTTCTTTTGAATGATATCTAGATGTGAATTTTGGAACATTAGGTGTGACTCTCTTATCTATCTTCTATGATTATTCTTCACTTATTTTAGGTTCATTGATTAATACATCAATGGTGTCAAACATTTTTGTTAAAAAGTAAAGTCCACCAAGATAACTGAGAGGGGGGGGGTGAATCAGTTATCAAATAATTATAACTTTTATCATCTTCAACAACATTAAACCATATAAGCAATATAATTACCAACCATAGAAAGATATTCATACATGATGACACAATAACACAAGATATGTTGACTAGGGAACCTCTGGATCAAAGAGTAAACCTCAACATCACATAGCTCCAACTATAATAACCCATGTGTGCTAATCCAAACTCTATCTACTTCTCTACAAGTCTCCAGTAAATCACTGTGTTGACATCAATGACAATCATAGTCATGAATGCAACAACAAATGCTACAGAATGGCTACCAAACATTTAGCATTCATTCCTAACAATCTCCCCCATTGGCATTGATGGCAACATAGATGAAAAACATCCAATGTTCCAAAAATCCAATGCTACAACACTGCTTCTTCAAATCCTCTTCATCAATCAAATCTTGCTTTGTTTTCCTATTCAGTTCTCTCCAACATATGTCTTAGATGGTTTTTCATGTATACTTCTCCCCCATTGACATCAATGATAGAAATTTCATCACTATGTCAACAATAACTCAATGTTAAAAGATACTTTTCAGAAAATACATTTACTATAGTCCTCATGACTCAGCTTAGATACACATACTCCCCCATAGAGGAAGTACCAACATCCATTCCAAAAGAAAGATAAGGCTCATATACCACTGGATGGATGCAACCAACTACATCACTTCTCAAAAGTAGGCTGGGGCATAACCCCAAGCATACCTCTCAGATACTCAAATGTATCCTTAAGCAAAGGCTTTGTGAATATATCTGCTATCTACTCCTTTGTACTTATGTACTCAAGTCTGACTTCTTTCTCAACAACTTTCTCTCTTACAACATGATACTTAATCTCTATATGCTTTGTCTTAGAATGTAGTACAAGATTCTTAGACATACTAACTGTACTGGTGTTGTCACAATGTATGATAATAGGCTCAATAAATTTTATTCCAATATCCTTCAGTATTTTCTTCATCCAAATTATTTGGTTACAATTGTTTGCTGCTGCTACATATTTTGCTTCTGCTGTGCTTTGTGAAATATAATTTTGCTTCTTGTTTAGCCAAGAAACTAATCTTCCTCCAAGGAAAAATACTCCACCACTGGTGCTTTTCTTATCATCAACACTACCTCCCCAATCAACATCTATGTATGCACATAGGGTAAAGTCATCAAATTTTTCATACCATAGTCCATAGTCCATTGTGCCTCTTAAATATCTAAGTATCCTCTTTACTTCTACATAATGTGATTCTCTAGGTTCAGCTTGAAATCTTGCTACAATTCCAACTGAATGTGCTATATCAAGTCTTTTATGAGTCAAATACTACAATCCTCCAATCATAGATCTATATTTCTTTTGTTCTACTACAGGAGTCTCATTTGTGCTAGATAAATTATGTCTGGTCACCATGGGTGTTCCAACTAGTTTACAATTCTCCATTCCAAATCTTTTCAACAAGTCATTCAAGTACTTTGTCTGACTTACAAAGATACCATCATTGTTTTGTGTTATCTATAATCCCAAAAAGTATTTCATCTCACCAATCATACTCATTTCAAATTCAGTCTTCATTTCATTAGAAAATTTATCACTAGCTTCATCTTCTCCTCCAAAGATAATGTCATCAACAAAAATAACTATAACTAACAAACCATTTTAAATTTCTTTTGTGTACAAATTTCTATCAGTTGTTAATTTTGTAAATCCCAATTTTAACAAATACTTATCCAGTCTTGCATACCAAGTTCTAGGTGCTTGTTTAAGTCCATATAAAGCTTTCTTTAATTTACATACCATGTCTCCTTCTTGAGTTAAAGGAAAACCTTCAGGTTGCTCAATGTAGACTTCTTCCAATTCTCCATTTAGAAATGCCGACTTCACATCTATCTGATACACTTTGAATTTCTTGTAAGCTGCATATGGAAAAAACATTCTTACTGCTTCAATTCTTGCAATAGGTGCAAAGGTTTCTTCATAGTCAATTCCTTCTTGCTGTGAGTAACCCTTACATACCAATCTTTCTTTTTTTCTTACTACTTCTCCTTGTTCATTCATCTTGTTTCTGAATACCCATTTAATTCCAATACCATTCTTGTCTTTAGGTCTAGGGACCAATTCCCATGTCTTGTTCTTTTCAATCTGATCTAGTTCTTCTTTCATAGCATTAGTCCAACTTTCATCTTCACAAGCTTCATTAGTAGTCTTAGGTTCAATTTGAGAAATCAAACATAACTATTCTTGTGCCTTATTTCAAGTTAGAACTCCTCTTTTGATGCTCCCAATAATCTATCCAATAGGATGATTTCTTAACAAACTCTTGCTAGGTGTCATTGTCTTAGATCTCTCTTTAGATGTAGGTTCTTCAATGACTTCACTGTGGCTTTCATTCAACAAATCACTGTCAGTTTCATAAAATAATTCAATAGATCCATTGTTAGGTTTAGGATGAGCTTCTTCATCAGATTCATAATCAAACATTCTTTCCTGAATTTTGAAATTTTCATCAACTTTAACATTTGCGCTTTCAACAATAGTCTTAGTTCTTTTATTGAAACATCTATATGCTTTGCTTTTCAAAGAATATCCAAGAAATATACCTTCATCACTTTTAGGATCAAACTTTCCAATATCATCATCTCTCTTTATATAACATTTGCTTCCAAAAATTATAAAATACTTAACTGAGGGTGCATGTCCAAACCATAATTCATAAGGTGTCTTGTCTATGTCTACTCTGATTTGTACTCTATTCATTGTATACACTATTGTGTTCACTGCTTATCTCTAGAATATCTTTTCCAAATCATTCTCAAACAACATAGCTCTTTATGCTTCAATCAATGATCTATTCCTTCTTTCTACAATGCCATTTTGTTCAAGTGTTCTAGGGGCTGAATGCTATCTTTTAATGCCATTTTCTTCACAAAAGGTGTTAAACTCTCTAGAAGTAAATTCTCCACCTCTATCAAATCTCAAACATTTAATCTTCATTCTAGATTCATTCTCAACTTTATTCTTAACAATCTTAAACTTATCAAATGCTTTAGATTTTTCTTTAAGAAATGCAATCCACATCATTCTTGTAAAATCATCAACAAAAATCATAAAATACCTTTCTCCATAGAATCCTCTAGTCCTGGTTGGACCGCTCAAATCTATATGAACAATCTCCAGCTTCTCTGTAGATGTAAACTTCTTACTAGGAAAAGAACTTCTCTCCTATTTATCCATTATACATTCTTTGCAAATCATGTTAGTAGGCTTCATAATTTTAGGCAAATCTCTTAATGCAAGTGTAGTACTTACTTTCACAATATTATCAAAGTTTATATGGCAAAACCTTCTATGCCATAACCAACTGTCATCAATCTTAGTAATCAAACATGTCATCTCAGTAGGATTCAAATAAAATACATTACCTCTGGTTCTAGATCTAGTTCCAATCAGATTTCCATCTTCATCCTTTATCACACAAGTTTTCTTAGTAAACCAAACTTGATATTGCTTATCAACTAACTGTCCATCACTCAAAAGATTATGTTTCAATCCATCCACAAAATAAACATCATCAGTATTAGTCTTTCCATCAAGAGTAATAGATCCTATACCTTTAATCAAACAAGGTGTAGTGTTTCCAACTCTAACAACTCCTCCATCATATTCATTCAACTTTATGAACTTTTTCATGTCTCCAGTCATATGATGTGAACAACCACTATCTATAATCCAATCAGCTTTCTTTTCAACTTGAGAAACTAGGGCTTTTTCTTCCTTAACATCAATTTTAGGATTCTCTTCTTTAATTGCTACAAATCCTATGTCATCATTGTTTTTCGTATCACTTTCACTTAAAGTTATTTCTCTACTAGCTTCAAGATCTTCATCATTAACATAATAACATTCCTTAGATCTTCTAGGTTTGAAATTATTTCTGTACTTTTTAACTCTCTTAGGACATTTAGATGGAAAATGACCATATTCTTGACAAGTCAAAAATTTAAATATTTTCTTACCATCTAGTTCTCTTTCCACAAGAAAGGCAATACCTTCTTCAATCTTCTTGTCTTCTTCATTTCTAGATATGTTGCTGCCAGCATAATCTCCACTGACACTAATGCTTCTTGACAAAGTAGGGCAAACACTAAGAGCACTGAATGGTGTCTCCATTCTAGGTAAGTCTCCTAATAATCTCAAGTTTATTTCTTCTGCTTCCAATCTTCCAAGAAGAGTCTCTCTTGTAAAGTTTTTCATCTGTGTTGTCTACTTAAATACAGGAGTCAATGTCCTCAGAATTTTCCATATCGCTTCATTCTTTGTCTTTGTTCCTCCACAAGAATTTATACCTATAATGATTTCTGACATTCTACCAATATAACTTCTAATAGATTCATCTTCCAACATTCTTATATCTTCAAATGCACATATCCAATTATGTAATCTAACTCTTTTTTCATGTTCATCACCTTCAAAAGTAGAGTGTAAAGCTTTCCAAATTTCATGAGACTTTTTCAAACATTTACCTGACTATACTCATTCTCCGAAAGTGCTGTCAAAAGTGCTGTCAAAAGTGCTTCTTTGCAAGTATGTTACACATGAATAGATCTCTCTCTTCACCAGTACATGTTTCAAGATTGTCCTCTTCAATGATAGTCTTATCATTCTTTGTAATCAACCAATAAATTGGTCCTAAACATAGTAGGTGTGTCTTCATCTTTTCTTTCCAGCTGTCAAAATTTACTCCATCAAACTTAGGGCTTTCTTTCCTTAAATTCACCGTGGATCTCCTTAAGCTGTTAAACTTATTTTTCAAGAACCTGTCACTCTAATACCAATTGTTAGAAAGTAAATTTCACCAAGATAACTAAGAAGGGGGGGTGAATCAATTATCAGATAATTATAACTTTTATCATCTTCAACAACATTAAACCATATAAGCAATATAATTACCAACCATAGAAAGATATTCATACACGATAACACAATAACACAAGATATGTTGACTAGGGAAACTCTTGATCAAAGAGTAAACCTCAACATCACATAGCTCCAACTACAATAACCCACGTGTGCTAATCCAAACTCTATCTTCTTCTCTACAAGTCTCCAGTAAATCACCGTGTTGACATCAATGACAATCATAGTCATGAATGCAACAAAAAATGCTACAGAATGGCTGCCAAACATTTAGCATTCATTCCTAAAAATTTCTTCAACATTTGCTTCTCTACTAATAGCTCTATGTTATTCTTTGATCATAGGTGCATAATCATGATATCTCTTGTTAGTACTGTAAATTTTTTGGCTCTCATACTTAAAAAAATTGATAAAACCCTTATTTATTTGACCTAGCAAGGAGGAATGTGCTATAAACCCTAATTATCTTAAGGCTTGTTATATTTGAACATTACTTTTCCATTCACTAAGGGTGCAATAATACATGTGTCCATTAAAAACCTTTTAAAGTGATATGCTTAATGTGTTTTTCTGTTAGGTTTTAAATGAATCACCTTTTATTTAAAATTTCCATATAATTTAGCCTTTCTCATTTTATGTCCTAACCATCTGATTGATTCTGATCTTGTGGTCCTCATTATTTCTTAAGACTCGTGGTTGTCAAGTTTTCTGACTTGCAAGATTGTGACTACAAGACACCTGGCAGAGTGGGCCCAGTTTCAAATCCACACAGGCTCGATAAGAAAAGTGGTATGTCCGCCTGCCGAATTTTGTGATGTGGTCATTTTTGATTGGGTAAAGGACCAAAAAAGGTAGAGGTGGGGCCAAATTTCATAGATATGCGATGATCATCCCATTGAGTTTCATCGACGGTTCTCACATTCCCTTGACCTGACATACCTGACAGTTTTCTACTTTGTGAAGATGCAACTAATTGACATTTTTCCTTTGTGATGTCAGTCACCAGTGGGTCTAAAGTTCTCAAAGACTTCCATGTGTTCACTTGCAAAGTGGGGTCACTATTTTCCAAAGTTGGTAAAGATCTATCAAATTTTGAGAAAATCAATGGTGGTCACATTACCTTAAATCAAAGTTGCTCAGAATTTTATGTTTACAAAAAAGTGACATGTCGACACCTGTCCACGCCAAGTAAGTTAAAGTAAGATATGGTTTTATAAACATGGGTTAATTTAAAATGAACTCATTGGTCAAGAACTAAGTTTGGAAAAGTGCTAAAAGTTATGATGTGGTTATTATTTACCGTTCGATGTGTTGGATTGAATTCAGATCAATGGTTCATATTCAAATTTAATTTTTTGATGTTGTTTCATGTCCTATGAACATTGTAGCCACCAATTTCAGTAATGGTGAACTTAATGAGTTTCATGTCAGTCATCTATGATGGGTTGGCAATGATTACTAGTAAGATTTTATCATTGCAAGAAATACTTCTTGTACAAGTTTCTCTACAGGTGATTTGGTTTTTTCTCAAGCATATAGTAAACAATTTGAAGTCAAAAGTGCATAGAGTTTTGAAAGTAGAAAGTCTTAGAAATTAAAATCTTCTCTGCTATTATCTTGTGATATTTGGGTGGTCTTTATTCTAGTATTTCTACACTTTTCCAAAACCCTAGTTGAAAATTCCACCCAAAAGAGAGCTCTTAGGAAAGACGGAGTATAAAGATAGGGGAGTTTTTGAAGACTTGTTACAACTACTACCACACTTAGAAAATGGGGCAGCTAAGATAAAGGATTTAGTTCCCAAAAACCCTAGGGATTTTGTCAATGAAGGGTTGTATGACAGAGGGTTATGGATGAGGGATGGACAAGTGGGAAAGGATTACAATGGTTTGATCTTGTTCAAACTTGCATATTCCCAAAGAAATGTGTTTGTTCCTCTCACTAATATATGGTAGTTTGACATAGGGAGACTTGTTGTGCCCTGGGTTTTCATGGATGATGACCTCCTTATACAGATTGCTAGATGTTATGACCCCGTGACAAGGTGTGTCAAAGATATTAATGGAACAAACTTGGTAAGCATCATAGAGGATGAAATCAGACATGTCTTCTCATTGAATGATCCTTCTGTTGGGCTTGAAAAAATTTACTTTGAAGAATTTAACAAAATCTATGAGCCACAAAGAGAATATCTAAGGTCTGGCCCTTTAAGGAATTTCTTTGGCCAAATTGATGCCATGTGTATGATTAGTCTAAGCACACCCAAGCCTTTTAGGTTGGACCTTTTCACTTTGAGAGCACAAGGTGTATATAAATCCTTAGCTCTGATTTTTGGACAAGATGAGGCTACACATATGCCTATCCCTTACATGTTTATGATGGTACAATCCCTTCACCCCCACTTGGCATTGATTTTTTATTTTTCCCCTTACCTTGAAGACCTAATCCATGAAGGCTTAATGGGGATAAAAAATATGAAGGTGGGCAAGCCTTTTGGATGACATTCTATGCTAATGCATATATTTTTATATAAAGCTATGGATTTCTTTAGCAAAACAATGTATATTGTGAGAGAGAAGATTGGAGAGGCATTGCCAGTCTAGTTGTGGCCCACATAATTGTCATGGGATAGGGTAGAGGCTAGTTACCTAGTTTTTTATTGAAATTTTGTCTCAAGGCTTAGGTCCTTGTTATTCTTTAAAAATCATAGAATTCCCATGGAACTGTTAAGGCTACTAAGGCCAAAGGGTTTTTTTAAGGATATCACCATAGTACATAATTTTGGTGATATAATTTGATATCCAGTTTCCATAGTTTTCAAGGTTTATGGTTGCAGAAAGGCACCTTATATTTTCCCCTATCAAGTCCCTTTAAAATTGGGGTATGTTGAAATCTTGAGGTAGTTAGGTGATTTGTAGGATGCAACTTTTACAAATAGAGGAAAGGGAACTTTCTTCCCAAGTGTCACCATATCCCACCAATACATCATCATCAAGACAAGATGGGTACACTTGAATCAAGTCCTGCAACCTTATAGAGTGGCTACTGCTTTGGTGAGGTGTGCAAATAATGAAGGTTTCATCTCTGGAGTATTTAGAGAAAAGGTGAAGTGTGCTATCATTGAGCACCAATTTAATTTTCCATAGGATATAATCAGGAATGAGTTTGATCTCCAAGCTCAAGAGGTCAAAAAAAAGAAATGGATAATCTACAAGAAAACTATAGATTTTATCAGGAATTTTGATAGAGAATATGATCCATTAAAATCTTTGCAGCCAGGGGAAAGAAAGGTAGATGCCCTTATGGAGCACTTTGAAGGGGTTATGCAAGAAGAAAATGAAAAGAGGGATGCAGTGAGTAAAATAGATCCTGATAGGGAAAGAAGGATTTTGAGCCAACCAGGGTACACAAATATGACCCCTAGAAGAATGTATACAATCCAGGAGAGGAAAGGATATAATGTTCTCCTCCCAGCTCAAAAAAATGATAGGAGTCTTCCATCCTCCTCTAAGGGGAAGAGACCTATGAGTGACCAAATAGTAGAGGAGCCCTCTCCAAAGAGGTAGAGACAAGAGGAATCCCAACCAAAGAAAGAAATGTATTCTCCTTCCCAGTCCCCATTGCAATTGGATGAACATGGAGCTGCTCAACAGCTGGTATAGTTAAGCACTGAGGGAAGTATTTTTTTTTCAAATGATGAGATGCAAGAGGGGATGCTAGATGCACCCAAATGAATACAAATGGACCTCGTAGTGGCAGAGTTTGAGGGTAAGGAAATAGACCTAATTTTGAAACATGCCAGTGATTCCTTCATTTCAGATGACAATTTTGTTAAGACTATGACTTTCCTACAATTTTTGTGGAGGATGAAAATAAATCAATATAAGGAAATTTGTGAGAAGAAGAAAGAAGAATTCCCTGATAGGGATATAACTGAAATTGAAAATGAGACAAAGGGGGAACTGATGAAAAAATTTGAGAAGATAACCCTGGAAGAAGGAAGAGCCATGGTTCATACTACAGGAGTGATGATTCTCCCTAAATGAGATATTGATGATGCTATAATTTTTCATTCAGTCAAGAAGAGTAAAGTTATAGTCCTCTCTACTACAGAGAAAGTACAACAAGCTACCAGGGGTGTGGCTTTCTCTGATGATCATGTTACCCTAGTCATGTGGTCCCTTAAGAGTGAAGAAAATAAAGATAAGAAGGAGGCTTTCTCCTTAGAATATGCTAGTAATTTGTGTTGGAAACAATTGTCTGAAGGAAATTGCTACTCAATTATGTATTGTCCTTGATGTCACACAATGTCATAGTCTACAGAAATCTACTTCTACCGAGCTCAGTCGGTCTACCAGATAGGAATATTAATGCTTACCGAGTCCACTCAGTTATCGAAGAAAAGTAGTATTTACCGAGTTCACTCGGTTATCGAAGAAAAGTAGTATTTACCGAGTTCACTCGGTTGCCGAAGAAAATTTAGTGTTTACCGAGTTCAGTCGGTTATTGAAAGAAAGTTTAGTGTTTACCGAGTTCAGTCGGTTATCAAAAGAAAGTTTAGTGTTTACCGAGTTCAGTCGGTCATCGAGAAAAGATAGTGTTTACCGAGTTCCCTCGGTCTCCGAAAAATTATATTAAGATATGGTCACCAAGCACTGTCGGCCCTTGAAGGATTTTTGCAAATAGAGTTTACTTAATTCAGCCGACTGTTATACTAAATAATGTCGATTTGACTAATCCAAAATCATATAAATAAAAGGTCAAATATGAAAAACATATATATATAGCAGAAGATTTACAGAAAAAAAAAGAAGGAAAGGTATATGCGAATTTGTGAAGGATGTTCAGATATCCTTGAGGAGCAGCAGAGATTTATTTGATCAGAAAGGATCAGAATTATGCAGAACAGAGATCTGTAATTACCAAGACAGTTGCATTATTATACAGGTTACTTTCTCATTGTTACCTTCTTATCATTGTAACAGTGAATTCTAAATCTTTTAACCGAGTTGGTTTAACAACCATAATGTAAATCCTCTAACAAGGTGACAATTCCATTGAATTGTTTTCAAGACCTCTTACCAGGCCACTCCTTGCAGGGTGTTTTAAATCCTCTAACAAGGTCACACCTAACAGTGTGGTTTGTAACCTTTTACCGGGTTGGCTTCTAACCGGGCATCACTTCAGAAAAGTGAAAATCAGTATCTAGATACATTGGTGGTTTTTCCCATATTGGGTTTCCACGTTAAATCTTGTGTCTCTTGTGTTCTTAATTACTTTCTCAATCATATACATGTGCTGATGAATATCTAAAGATAATATTGATAATACTTTCTGCATCTTCAAAGTTACTGCAATCTATTTACCGAGTGCTAAAACAGATAACAGTGTTAAGATATCCTAAGGGTTCTGCAAAAGAATTAATTATGAAGTGTTTTTATGGTTGACTGATTCACCCCCCTCCCCTCTCAGTCACTTCATCCATATTCCATCAATTGGTATCAGAGCTTTTGGTGCTTGCAGGAAGGGTTTCAAAGACCTAAGCTAAAGATCAAGATGTCTTATAAGAGGGAAATTCCAAAGCTTAACAGAGATAATTTTTCAGCATGGCAAGGTCTCATGTGACTTCATCTGGCTTCCATTGGTGATTCAGGATGCAAATACATTGATGAAGAGTACACAATTCCTAATGGCGCATTAACTATTGAAGACATTGCAGATAAAAAGACTCACAACACCATGATGATAGACATTGCATCTGCTCTCAGCTATGAAGAATTTGATGATATTAAAGACTGCACCACTGCATATGAAATGTGGGTGGCACTGAAGAAAATATATGGTGGTGATGCAAATGTGAAAAGAGCCAAAGCAGAAAGCCTGAGAGGACAGTTTGACAAGATGAATATGAAGGAAGATGAAAACATTGCAAAATATGTTGAAAGAATCAAAGCAAGTGTAAGTGCAATTAGAGCTTCTGGAGGAACAATCTCAGATGAGACTGTTATAAGTAAGGTACTCAGAACACTACTCCCTATCTATGCAATAAGAGTATCAGCTATTCAAGAAAGAAGATGTGAAACAAACCACAATATAACTTTGGATGCTTTAGTTGGAAGATTGACAGCTTTTGAATTAGACAACTATGATAACTATGTTCCTAGTTCCAAAAATATTGAATCAGCATTTGAGGCCAAGGTTTCACTAAAGAAGAACAAGAAAATTAAAGAAGTTCAGTCAGAAAGTGAAGAAGAATCAGAAGAAATTTCTGATAGTGATCTTGAAATTGTAGAAGCATTACTTGCAAAGAAGTACTCTAGAGGGAAAGGTAAATATAAAGGTAAAACTCCTTTAATCTATTTTTCATGTGAAGAAATTGGACATATTGCAGCTAGGTGCCCAAACAAGCAAGTCAAAGAAGAAAAGAGAAGTCACAAGTACTATGGCAAAAAGAATTTCAAATCATACAAGGATAAAGGTAAGAAATCATGTTTTATGGCTAAAGATTCTGATGATAGTGAAGAAGAAATTGTCTTTATTGCTATAAAAGATGAATCTGATGATGATGAAGATAAGATGGCACTTATTTCTCATATAAGCAAAGATGATATATGGATAATAGACAGTGGATGTTCACACCACATGACTGGTGACAAGACAAAATTTGAATATCTAGAAGACTGTGACAATGGTAATGTAAGATTTGGAAACAATGAACCTTGTTGTATAAAAGGAAAAGGAAGAATCTCATTAACCAAAGAACTCATATGTGATAATGCTTACTGGGTTGAAGGACTAAAACATAATATTTTAAGTGTAGCACAGCTAATCAACACTGGTTTCAAGGTTGAATTCATGAATGGTCAAGCAAGACTGCTGGATGGAAAAGGAAAACTCATTGGATCAGGCAAACAAACAAAAGGTAACTTATTTTATCTTGATCTCAATGAATATTCATGCTTTATTGCTCAAATAGAAGAAAGTTGGCTATGGCACAAAAGGTTATGTCATGTGAATTTTGATAACATGATAAGAATAAGCAAATTCAAGAAGGTTAGAGGCATTCCTACTTTGAAGAAACCTGACACTGGTCTATGTAAGAATTGTCAGATTGGCAAAATGAGTAAAACTAGTTTCAAAAGTAAGAACTATCAGTCTAAAGAAATTTTGGAAATTGTGCATACTGATTTATGTGGACCTATTGGAATACAAAGCTATACAGGAGACAAATTCTTTATTCTTTTCGTTGATGATTATTCTAGAATGATGACTGTTATGTATTTAAGAGAAAAATCAGAGGCATTTGAAAAGTTCAAATGGTACTTAGCAAGAGTAGAAAAAGAAACAGGGAAAAGATTGAAATGCTTAAGATCAGACAGAGGTGGTGAATTCATCTCCCATGATTTTAACAACTTCTGCATTGAAAGAGGAATCAAAAGACAGGTATCAGCTCCTAGAACTCCTGAGCAGAATGGAATAGCAGAAAGAAGAAATAGATCTATTATGGATTGTGCAAGGACTCTAATGATAGAAAAGAACATTGCTATAAAGTACTGGAAGGAAGCTATCAGCACTGCAGTTCATACCTTGAACCGAGTACAACTGAAGAAAGACACATTCAAAACTCCTTATGAATTATGGTATGGCTATAAACCTAATGTAAGTTACATGAAAATATTTGGTAGCAAGTGTTATATCTTAAAAGAATCCAGAAGAAATAAATTTGATGTGAAAAGTGATGAAGGAATATTCCTAAGATATTCTAGCAAAAGCAAGGCATACAAATGTCTGAACTTATCTACTCACAAAGTCATAGAAATTATACATGTAAAATTTGATGAGTTTGCAGAAAAGACTGAGGAAGAAAGAAAAAGGGAACCTGAGAACTACAGAAGATTCATTTACATTGAACCTGAAACATTGACAGACACAACTATCAATAAGGAAGCTATATCTACCGAGCCGAGCACAGTTACCGAGTCACAGGAAGAAGTTCAAACCGAGTCACAGGAAGAAGTTCAAACCGAGTCACAGGAAGAAATTCAGACCGAGTCTCAGCCTGAAGTTACCGAGCAAATATCTACCGAGCCCGAGCAACCTGAAGAAGAGATCCTAGAAGACAACAGCATGAATCATTCAAAAGGCAAGGAACCTATACTAGCCAAATATGTCAGAAGACATCATACACCAGATCAAATCATTGGAAACAAATCAGATGGTACTATGACAAGAAGCAAGCTAAAAGGTACATGTCTGCTTACTGATTTTGAACCTAGAAATATCAAAGATGCATTGGAGAATGAAAGTTGGATTGAAGCAATGAATGAAGAATTAGAACAAATACAAAAGAACAAAACTTGGACTCTTGTACCCAGACCTAAAGATAAGAATGTAATTGGAACAAAATGGGTATTCAGGAATAAGCTGAATGAAGATGGTCAAGTATCTAGAAACAAAGCTAGACTGGTATGTAAAGGTTATTCTCAAGAAGAAGGTATAGATTATGGAGAAACCTTTGCTCCTGTTGCAAGATTAGAAGGTGTAAGAACTCTACTTGCTTATGCAGCACACAAAGGATTTAAGGTATATCAAATGGATATAAAATCTGCATTTCTCAATGGAATTCTTGATGAAGAAGTCTACATTGAACAACCTGAAGGTTTTGTTGATCCAGATAAAAGGGACATGGTCTGCAGGTTACACAAAGCATTGTATGGTTTAAAACAAGCTCCTAGAGCGTGGTATGAAAGACTCCATAACTATTTGATTCAGATTAATTTCAAAAGAGCTAATGATAACAGCAATCTGTATATTAAAGAAGGACCAAATGACAAAATTGTATTGGCAGAAATATTTGTGGATGATACTATATTTACAGGGAATGAGGATCAGTGCAAAGAATTTTCAGAGCAAATGAACAGAGAATTTGAAATGTCTATGTTTGGTTTAATAAAATTCTTTGTTGGTCTTCAGATTCAGCAAAGCAAGAATGGTATATACATTACTCAATCCAAATACATTAAGGAGATACTTAAGAAGTTTGGAATGGAAGATTCAAAACCAGTTGGTACACCCATGTGTACTGGACTGAAACTTACCAAA
This sequence comes from Chamaecyparis obtusa, assembly GCA_027943335.1. Taxonomy (NCBI): domain Eukaryota; kingdom Viridiplantae; phylum Streptophyta; class Pinopsida; order Cupressales; family Cupressaceae; genus Chamaecyparis; species Chamaecyparis obtusa. The sequence continues at coordinate 256,909 of BSBK01007087.1, read as the reverse complement.
AATGATGATTCAAAAGAAGTTGATCAGACCCTATACCAATCTATGATTGGAAAATTGCAGTATGTGGTACATACAAGACCTGATATTGCCTTAGCAGTCGGTATAGTAGCTAGATTCTCAGCAAAACCTAAGGAAAATCACATGATGGCAATCAAAAGAATCTTAAGATACTTAAAAGGAACTGAAGAATATGGTTTGTGGTATAAATTTGGAGGCAATCTAGACTTGAAAGTGTTTACTGATGCTGATTGGATAGGAAACATTGATGACAGAAAAAGTACAAGTGGTGGAGCATTTTTTCTTGGAAAAAGACTGGTATCCTGGACTAGTAAAAAGCAGAATTGCACATCTCAATCCACAGCTGAAGCAGAATATGTTGCTGCTGCAGTAAACTGTTCAAATATTGTTTGGTTTAAACAGCTATTAGAAGGTATGAAGGTTGAAATCAAAGAACCAGTTGTTATATTTTGTGACAATACCAGTGCAATAAACATTTCTAAGAATCCAGTGATGCGCTCCAAAACCAAGCACATTGCTATTAAATATCACTTTGTCAGAGAATTGGTGCAGGACAAGGAAATCAGATTAGAATATATTCATACAAAAGAATAGATTGTAGACATTTTCACCAAACCATTACCTAAGGATGCATTTATGTATCTAAGAGGTAAGTTAGGGGTCATTCCCCTATCCGAGGCTCACTAAATACAGTTTTAGTGATGCATCAACCAGAACATGATTGAAAATCAACTTGTTGATGTAGCATATTAAAGGAATCATTGCATATGAATCAGTACTTGAGGTACATTAATTTTCACCGGTAATATGTGAATTATCTTTGGCATGTGTTGTCAAAGAGGGAGTGTTTGCTATGTCTTTTCTATTACTTCAAGAAATTTTCAAATAGTCAGAAGGAAGAATTTTCAGGATACAGGAAGTTTGCTGACAGAGGGAGATTTGAATCTAAATCGAGCTAACTCTTTCAAATTTCTTATGATATGACATATTGTGTTGCCATCAATGCCAAAGAGGGAGATTGTTGGAAACAATTGTCTGAAGGAAATTGCTACTCAATTATGTATTGTCCTTGATGTCACACAATGTCATAGTCTGCAGAAATCTACTTCTACCGAGCTCAGTCGGTCTGCCAGATAGGAATATTAATGCTTACCGAGTCCACTCGGTTATCGAAGAAAAGTATTATTTACCGAGTTCACTCGGTTATCGAAGAAAAGTAGTATTTACCGAGTTCACTCGATTGCCGAAGAAAATTTAGTGTTTACCGAGTTCAGTCGGTTATTGAAAGAAAGTTTAGTGTTTACCGAGTTCAGTCGGTTATCGAAAGAAAGTTTAGTGTTTACCGAGTTCAGTCGGTCATTGAGAAAAGATAGTGTTTACCGAGTTCCCTCGGTCTCCGAAAAATTATATTAAGATATGGTCACCGAGCACTGTCGGCCCTTGAAGGATTTTTGCAAATAGAGTTTACTTAATTCAGCCGACTGTTATACTAAATAATGTCGATTTGACTAATCCAAAATCATATAAATAAAAGGTCAACTATGAAAAACATATATATATAGCAGAAGATTTACAGAAAAAAAAGAAGGAAAGGTATATGCGAATTTGTGAAGGATGTTCAGATATCCTTGAGGAGCAGCAGAGATTTATTTGATCAGAAAGGATCAGAATTATGTAGAACAGAGATTTGTAATCAGCAAGACAGTTGCATTATTATACAGGTTACTTTCTCATTGTTACCTTCTTATCATTGTAACAGTGAATTCTAAATCTCTTAACCGAGTTGGTTTAACAACCATAATGTAAATCCTCTAACAAGGTGACAATTCCATTGAATTTTTTTCAAGACCTCTTACCAGGCCACTCCTTGCAGGGTGTTTTAAATCCTCTAACAAGGTCACACCTAACAGTGTGTTTTGTAACCTTTTACCAGGTTGGCTTCTAACCGGGCATCACTTCAGAAAAGTGAAAATAAGTATCTAGATACATTGGTGGTTTTTCCCATATTGGGTTTCCACGTTAAATCTTGTGTCTCTTGTGTTCTTAATTGCTTTCTCAATCATATACATGTGCTGATGAATATCTAAAGATAATATTGATAATACTTTTTGCATCTTCAAAGTTACTGCAATCTATTTACCAAGTGCTAAAACAGATAACAGTGTTAAGATATCCTTAGGGTTCTGCAAAAGAATTAATTATGAAGTGTTTTTATGGTTGACTGATTCACCCCCCCCTCTCAGTCACTTCATCCATATTCCATCAATTTGTTATTACAAAGAGTTGGTGAGACTTCAGGTGTTGAAGCCTCAAATATAATATTGGAGACAACCACGTTCAATATAAAAGTAGTAGAGAAGGATGCTAGAGAAAAGGAGGAGTTAAGGATAAAATTTGAGTCTGTCCTTAAATCCTATAATGAGTTGAAGATAGAGTTGATACAGAAGGACAACCTGATTGCACAATTGTTAGGACCCCATGATCAAAGATCACCCTAGTTGATGACTGCTGATAAACCAATGGTGGCTCCATCCTGTAGCCCAATTATTGAGTTTCCACCATCTCCTTTCCCAGAAATAAATATAGAGGCCAAAATCAGTTGGGAAAAGCAGCAATTAGTTGAGGAAATAAATAAAATGAAAGAGAGTAGAGTAGAGTTGAATAAGAAGAGGCATGAGTATATAGAGGCTAAATGCCTTATGGATAAAAAATATGAAGAAAATGTTATTGAAACTACGATGCAATTTGCTACTAATTTGAATCCTACAATCTTGTTTGATCATGCTAGGAGACTGCAAATATTTCTCACATCTTTGAGTAGGCATAAGGAGGATTTGGGTCCAATTTTGAATAAGTGGGTTGAAAAATCTCCAAATATAAGGTTATTTCACTGGCCTTCTAAGGGCCAAGTTGATCCTGATCCATTGATCAAACTAGTGCATCAATTTGTAAAAAGGCTTGTTGAATACAAGATAATTTTGGATGATTTTGAAAGGAAATAAAATTTTCTAAAGAGAGAATTGAAACTCCCTTGATGTGACCTGATTCCAGGAGTTTTCAAGAAAAATGGTGAGCTTAAGGAATTAATGAAATGGAGAGCAAGGATGGATGATGATTTTTCTGCTAGGATGACTAGCATTTTAACTTTGGAAAATACTTTCTTCTTCATACACACTATTGAAACATTAATATCTACCAATTCCAAGTTTGACTTCATTCAGTGCAAGATCTGTTAGATGGAGAACAAGTGGGAACAATTGTTTGGCAGAAAGGCTAAAATTGTCAATTTTGTGCTCCCAAGTGAAGAGGTATTTAATAGGTGGAGATACTAGTACATTCCTCATGTTGAAAAGCCAGACTCTCCGTCTACTTCTTGATCCAAGAAAATATTGTGACTCATTGGTTTTAAAGTGGTTGAGATGTAAAGTGTATTTATTGCAGGAACAACTACGAAGAAGGGGAAATCATATTTGCTTGAATGGATCGAGGAAAGGATTGAAGACTTCAAGAGAAGCAGCTCACTTATAGAATGTCGGTCCAAAATTTGATCGAGGCATTTATTGTAAACCTAGAGGGGTTGTTTTAATTTATAGGGTAAATTTTTTAAAACCCTAATATGATCGGTAGCTTGTTGCATTTCCTTGTATATAAAATAAATTTCCATGATCATATTAGGCATTGAGAGTCTTAAATGTTGAGAAGATAAAAATTTTGAAACCCTAACCCTCAGTCGAGGATTGTAATATTTTGTATCATTTCTTGTCAAGTAATAGAGAAAAAGCATAGGTTGATACTATTATCTACAGGCTTTCCACTTATCATATATTGTATATAAAGGATCAGAGGTTATACTTAATATAAATCTTAGGTCTTTACCTCTCATTCATGTCAAATCTGTGAATTTCTGAGTCTATCAGAGACTTATGTGTATGTATTTTTTCTTTGAGTTCTGATCTAGGGTTAGATTAAATATTTCTCAAAGTGGATTTGATTTGCATAAGGATTGCTTGCAAGTAGCAAAGAGTTGGAGTATTTGTATTTGTGTTCATGAACTAAGTTCTTCAAGGATCTTTGTATTTGCTCTATTTTATGGTGTTATTTGCCCAATGGATAAGGCACTGGCCTACATAAATGCATCTTTATTCTATAAGGAATGATTGAAATCATTATAGTCAGAAACACAATAATCAAAACCAATCATTTAATTTTATTTACTTAGAGAATAAATTATTCTATCCAGTGATGGAGAGTCAATGAGTAATAGGTTGTTATTTAGTACTTTCTCAGTGATATCTGTTGTCATATCTAGTATCAAGTAAAGAAAAGAGTTACATCTATTGGATCAGGTATACCCACCTTGGTTTTGCAAATCCATAAGTGAAGAGGGCATTCTTGTCCCTATAGTTGGTCCAGTTATCTTAGATCTCCTCATATTTGGAACTAACCAATCCAAAAAATCAATTAGAGATATATTGGTGTCCTTTAGAGTGTAAAATATTTTCAAGAAGTAACAAAATGGCAACTTTGCTAGGGAAAGTATAAAATTTGTGTCAAATAATGTAGGTACAAGTTGAGCTGGACTCGCGGCCTGCTTATTTTAAGCCAATTAGTTACCATTGAACACACAGAGTTGTTTCTTTTTCTCTAAAAATTGCCTACTCTTTCCTATTGTTTGCCTTGATCACAAGAGAAATATCTTATAAACAATTCCAATTTACTTGGGTGGCAACTCAAAGAGATCTCTGTACTAGTGTTGATTAAAGGATCATTTTGTTACAATGAATTTCACAAATACAAGATCTTGGAGAAAAGAACATCCAGAGGAAATTTTGGAAGGTGAACTTCCAGCTACATCTAGATGTGGTCAAATAAGAAGGGAAAGGAGTACTAATGATATGTCCTTCACATTGAAGTAGAAAGGAAATTAAAGACAAGGAAGTCTTGCCATCCTAGCCAGAAAGGAAATGCCTCAGAGTATGAAGAGGTTGTTGACTTAGGTTTGAATCAATATGAGGACTATTATTCTCCCTCAGAGAGAGGGGGTGAGAAATTACAATATAATAAGAACATAGTCCCTAATAAACAACATGGAGTAGAGAGGAGGTCTAGAAGGAAAAGTAGAAATAGACAAGATTTTGTCCCTCCTTTCACCCTTGGTTCTTCGTTACCCCAAGGTCTCCATGAATCCCAAGATCAGGAAGATGAACTCTAGGCACACTAGGCTAAATCTGAAACAACTTTTCTAGATTCTGAGGAAATTTTTGAAGAAGTATATGAATTAGAAAGGAAAATTCATGAGCAAGCGGCTATTAGAAAAAGAAGAGAAAAGGAAAAGGAAGAAAAAATTAGGTGTGCTATGATAAGAGTTGAGCAATTAAAAAGGTAGTTGTTAGATCTAGAGGCCATAAACTGGGATCCTGAACCTGAACAAATAGGTGAACAACCCATAATCCAAGAAGTTTTTGAAATTTTGAACCCTAGAGATAAAGGTAAGAAAAATGTTTGTGGGTATTTCAATCAAAGAACCTTTAAGCTCTAAAGATCCCATAGATCGAGCTTTAAGATTGGGAGTAGACCTTGAAAAGGCTAAGAGGGAAAAATAATTGTTGGCTAGGGAGATGGAAAAGGTAGTAGAAGCTACAACCTCAAAAATGAGAAAGAAGATAGATTTTCTCAAACAATCTATAGGACCTACGAATGTTGCTACCTCCTCTTTGACATAATGAGGGAATGCTACTAATATTGCAAACTAGGTAACAAGTATTCCTCCACTAGGTGGACTCAAGATTTTTGTTGTGTCAAACACTAATGCATCAACATCCCAGGGTGCTAGTCTATCTAATGTAGGGCCTATTCATGAAAGATGTAAATAGTTAGTTTTTACAGGTATTCCTAGATATCCCAACCCTATCCCTGAAGAGATTAGAAAGAAGCTTCCAAAGTTCACTGGTAGTAATGTTATCACATGTGAAGAACACTTGAAGAAGTTCATTGATGTAATAGATGATTACAACATTATACCAGATTATGTAATAATGAATTTGTTTTTTCAATCCTTAATAGAAGATTCAAGGGATTGGTTTAGGGCCTTACCACATGGTAGCATAGGTTCATGGGATCAGCTCAAACATTGTTTCAAGGAACAATATGGTGATAAGACAAATGAAGGCTTTATGTTGAATGAATTTAATAACATTGAGAAAATTTTTAATGAAGATGTTATTGAATTTAATATCAGGTTTCAGAAGGCCATGTATAAGCTCTTGCAAGTTATTAGGTTGGATGATAGGGTTTGTCTTGTCACTTATTTAAATGCCTTTGATTCTAAAATGGGATACCTTTTAAGAGATAAAAATCCAAGGAATCTTGCAGAAGCTTATAAGTTGGCTATAAATATAAAGAGTAACTACAAAATCTTAGGGAAATTGGGAAGAAGGGATGATAACAAGTCACAGATGTTGAACATAAAAGAACTAAGAAAAGCCTATATGTGCAAAACCAAAGGATGATGATATTTTAAAGCAGATTTTGAAAGCCATAAAGGATTTGAAGCCTGGTGAAAATAAAAGCAATAGGATTGCAGGAAATGAAAAGCCTACTTTTAATAATTTTAGCAAGTTGCCAAGGATGCAAAATTATCCTTATAATACTCAATGGAAAGATGAGAAACCTGTACTCCTAGAAAGAAAGGATAAAGCAAATGATAAGACTCCTAGTCCATTGAAAAGGAATTCAATGAATATGATTGAAGAGGTCCCATGGTGTATTGTGTGTCAATCACCACATGATCCTAACTATTGTGTCATATCTCAGAGTGTCTCTACACAAGAAGAACAAGAGTGTAATGAGGAAGAGCCCTATGATGACCAGAGATGTGGTATGACTTCCTCCCAGATTTGGGATGAAGTTGATTCTATAGAGGAGGATGAGAATCAAGATGTTTCAAATTCTCAGGTTAGAAATGAATCATATCATCTACAGGTTTTTTCAGATGAGGAAGATGATGAATTAGATAATGTCCAGTGTAATGCATTAAGAAATGAAGACACAATTGTTTTAAGAATGCCATCTGATGAGGAAATTTCTCAAATAACCATAGACATGGTTACTCAAGCTAAGACAAGTTACAATTTAAGAAATAGAGTAGTCGGTGACCCAAATCAGAAGACTGCTAGTATTTTTATTAAGAAATCAAAAAAAGATACAAAATTGTCTCAAGATAAGCAAAAGGTGGCTGACACTATTGGTAAAGTCAAAGTGAAGAAAAATGTTAGGCCTAACATAGTTTATAAAGTAAAAACTAAGCCCTCAGAGGAGGTTGTACCTTCTTTACAAAAGGAGGTTAAAGTCCAGACTAAGGAATCTCTAGATACATCCACACATAATGATAGTAAAGAGATTGCAAATGTGAAACAGGATGTGTTTGATTCAAAGTATGATCCAATTGATATGAGAAAGTTACTATCATAGATTATTGTTAAGGTCCCTTTGTTGGAGATGATAGGATAGAGGAACATAAAGAAAAGGCTCTTAATTGGGTGAATGGTGTAGTATCCACAAATACCCAAAAGACATAAATGATTGATAAACAAGTGGCAACTTTGATTGATGAAAATGAAAGTCATAATGAAGAAATTGTCTCTAAAATTTCTCAAATTTATTTGGACACAAATGTTGTTAGTACATCGACAGGGATAGTTGATCCTTTCTTTTTAACCTAGCTAATAAATGGAAAGCTGTTAAAAAATTGCATGATTGATTCAGGAGCATCAAACATTGTTATGCCCACAGAAGTTATGAAGTCACTAGGGCTAAAGGTGGATAGTCCACATGGGAGGTGTTAGGCTATGGACTCAAGAGAAGTACCAGTTGTGGGTACTATCAAGGCTTTTCCTTATATGTTGGCAGCATACCCTGGCAAAAAATTGACCATGAGTGTTTTGGTAGTTGATATTCCCCCTCAATCTGGAATGTTATTGTCAAGAAAGTGGAGTGCTTCTATGGGAGGAAACATCCAATGTGATTTATCATTTGCTACCTTTAACTTTGAAGGAAAAAATATCAAGGTTTCTAGGGAACCTAGGACCCCACACATGATTGAGGAAGAAGAGGACACCATGAACTACTTTTTAGAAACTGACATTAATGCTTTCAAAGTCCAAGATAAGGAAATAGAGGAAGGTGTTGAATCTTCCCTTATATCAAATAGCTAGGAGGAATGGACCGACCTTGACGGTCTATGGACTATGTATTTTGATGGAGCAAGCTCAAAGGAGGGGTCTGGAGCTGGAATATTCCTCATATCTCCAAATGGTAAAACTTTCAAATTCTCTTTCACTTTGTTGTTCTCATGTACAAATAATGTGGCCAAATATGAGGCCTTGTTAATTGGCTTAAGGTTGGCATCAAGACATGACATAAAGTGCTTGAAAGTAGTGGGTGATTCTGAATTGATAGTTTCCCAAGTTAGATCAAAGTATGCATCAAAAAATTAGAAATTAAAGTAGTATAGAAATACAGTGTGGGATGAAATTGAAAGCTTCAATGCCTTTAACATTTTTTGGGTGGAAAGAAGTAAAAATAGAATGGTTGATTTATTAGCTAATGTGGCTTTAAGGCCAGAAGATATTACATTTTTAGATATATCTAACATTGAGGTTCAAGCTAGACCTTCTATCCTCACAATGTGGAAAATTGGCAAGTTTTTTCTGATGACCAGGACATATTAAGATTTTTGCAATGTGAATCTCATTTTGGTGACAAAGAGATGGATTTTAGCACTTATGTTGATAGAGTAAATGGTAAAGAGGTTTTTTTTGGAAAGGAAGTGTTGGAAAGTTGGCTATACTAATGTATATGACTTAATATAGTATTGTCATTACAGAAACAAAGTCATATACTAGTTTGGAGTCAACGCACTTAATGAGAAGATTAGAAATCACTTAAGTGTTGAAGACTGGACAGTGTACATAGTTCCTGCAACTCAGAGAATTAGCACACATGTGTATGATAGAATTATGGTGTGCACCCTAGAAGTTAAGTTGGTTGGACTATATTCATGCTTAGTATATGAGTGCATGATCAGATATGCAAGTATGAGAAAGATATAGGCAGTTGAAGTTCTACAGCCAGTGTGTGCCAGTAAAGAATAGAGTAGGCAGCCAACTATTATCATTTTGAGTTGCGGCTATATCATAATGATATAAAGGCTATGCACCTATTATAATTAGGTTTCTGACATGTATATATATTTGATTGTAAACATGCTTAGACCAATTCATTTGGAAGAATTGTATGTAATAAGTTTAAGGGCCGACCTAGTTGTTTATTTTGTATGTGCATATAAATATAAGATGTGCCCATTGTAATTAGTATGGAAGTTGATATAGAGTTGTAATATGTAGAGTAGAAGTGTGCAAAGAGTCTAAAAGATGTATTAGAGCTTTGCAAGAGGTCAAAGGATTAGTACATCAAAGGAATTGATTTGACAAGCAGTGTCATAGTGACAGCTCATCCAACAGATATAGTGTGTATCCGAGATCAAAAGGTTGTAGCCTTCACCACTTGAGTAGTGAGCTCTAGGATAGTGCATCCACTCCCCTAACAGGGACTATTGTAAAAGAATCCTAATAGGGTCTAACCCTTAACAAGGTCTATTATACTTAATATATTGTAAAGAAACTCCTAATAGGGTTAAGGATCTTCTAACGAGGATCACTAAACACTAGTACAAAATATTAGTGGGTGTCAATTCCCACCGAGGTTTTTACCTGTTTAGGTTTCCCCATAACCATATTGGTGTTATGTGTTTATTTCATGTTTCATGTTTATGTGGATGTTCATTTTAGTACTTAAGCATTTAAGTTCAATTTAAAGTTTAAAGTAAAAAGATAAATATTCAGTGAACACTAATTCACCCCCCCCGCTCAATGTTCCCATTCCTAACAAGAAGTACTACAACTAAAATCAAATAGATTCCTCGAGGGATTAGTTTCTCTTGAGAGGGAATTTGACAAAAAAGACAAGGTTTTCTCGACTAACACTGATAAATCAAATGACCTTGAGGAAATCAATTTGGGAACAAGAATGGTACCTAAGAAGGTTTACATTGGCAAGTGTTTATCCCCTAGAACCAAGAAAAAATTGATTGATCTCCTCAGGAGGTTTAGACATGTTTTTGCATGGTCTTATGAAGAGCTCAAGGCTTACAAAGAAGACTTGTTTCAACGTGAAATCCCATTGAAATAAGGTACTAAACCTTTCAAATAAAAAATGAGACCTTTCAATCCTACTTTGGCACCCAAAATGCAACGAGAGCTTAAAAAAATGATAGATGCTGGAATAATCAAGCCTATTAGGCATTCCACTTTGGTGTCAAACTTGGTCCCTATCAGGAAGAAGAATGGTGATATCAGACTTTGTGTTGATTTCAGGAATTTGAACATAAATTCCTTAAAGGACAACTATGGTTTACCTAATATAGAAAATATGCTACAAAAGGTGACTAGATCAGATTTGATGTCCATGATGGATGGTTTCTCTAGATATAATCAGGTCATGGTTAAGGAATCAGAACAATTCAAGACTGCATTTACTACTCCTTGGGGGACATATGTGTATGTAAGAATTCCCTTTGGATTAACTAATGCTGGTGCCACTTTCCAGAGAGCTATGGATGTAGCTTTTTCAGATTTCATTGATAGAGTTATGGTGGTGTATCAGGATGACCTTACAACATTTTCAGCCAAAGAGGAACAACATTGCCAACATTTGGAATTTTTTTTTATTAGAGCTTTAGAGTATGGTGTTTCCTTGAACCCAAAGAAATGTGCCTTTGGTGTTGTAGAAGGAAAACTTCTAGGACATATTGTTTCAAAAGATGGGGTGAGAATAGACCTTGAGAGGGTTGAAGATATTGAAAAACTATCCTAGCCTAGGAATATCAAAGGAGTGAAATCCTTTTTAGGACAAGTGAATTTTTAAAGGAGATTCATTATAAACTTTGTAGAAATTAGTATCCCAATATCAAGGATGTTGAAGAAGGGTGCAAAGGTTGAATGGGATGCAGAAGAAGTAGAGGCTTTCAAGAATATTAAATAGGCTATAAAAAATGCCCTAGTTTTAAGAACACCAGATTACAGGAAGACCTTGCAAATTTTTTCTTTTCCATCCTCCCACACTATTGTAGTAGTATTATTATAGAAAAATGTAGAGGGATTTGAGCAACCTATTTCTTTTTTCAGTAAAACTTTACAGGTAGCTGAATTGAATTATGACATTGTTGAAAAACAAGCATATGCCCTGGTCAGATCTATCAAAGCTTTTAGATGCTACTTAGTTGGGGCTACAGTAGTAGCTTATGTCTGAAGTGTTGCAGTCAAAGACATATTGGTCTAATAGGAATTTTTAGGAAGGAGGTGTAGGTGGATCAACAGGATCTAGGAATTCAATATTGATATCATATTACAAAATTGGTAAGGGGATTAGGCCTTGCAAAACTAATGGCCCAAAGCAATTTAGCTGCAAATCAGATAAATATATTGGAAGAAGAGTAGAGGCCCTTTTTCTGCAATATGGATTTTTGTGACTGGTATAAGGATATCATTAAATATTTGCAAAAAATGATTCTACCTCCTGGGATGGATGACAATAGAAAAAGGACTATCAAACTCCATTCCATGAAATATGCAATCATAGGTGGTGAATTGTGGTGGAAGAGTAATGAAGGTGTATTGCTCAGATGTGTAGATCAAGATAGGTCCAAGATCATGTTGAAAGAAATGAACAGTGGTGTGTGTGGGGGACATTATATGGAAAAGACTACAACCCACAAGATTATCAGATTAGGATTCTGGTGGCCAACACTTTTTAAAGACACCCACCAATTTGTAAAAACATGTGACCCTTGTCAAAGGTTTGCTAGAAAATTGAAATTCAATGGGAATTTACCTCTTAGACCTGTCGTAGTGCAAGCCCCTTTCCAGAAGTGGGGTATGGATTTTATTAGAGAGATCCCTAATAAGTCTAGTGGTGGGCATTCTTATATACTGGTGGCAACATATTACTTCACCAAGTGGATTGAGGCAATCCCAACTAGAAAGGCAACCAGTAAAGTTGTGATAGATTTCATGATGAAGAATATCCTCACTAGGTTTGGTTGCCTAGAAACAATGGTGGTTGATAATGAAATATGTTTTAGATCAGATGAGTTTGTTGATTTTTTTTAGGAAAATTGTATCAAGATTTCATACTCATCTCCCTATCATCCATAGGGCAATGGCCAAGCTAAATCTAGTAACAAAAGCTTGACTAAGATATTGAAAAGAGTACTGGATAAGAATGAAAAGGCTTGGGATTCAAAGTTGTCGCAAGCATAATGGGCTGATAGGGTTATTGTAAAAAAGGTAATAGGATGTGCCCCTTTTGACTTAGTCTATGGAATCAATGCAAGATTACCCCAAAATAATTTGTTATAAATGTATCAATTCATCCAGGCATATGATGATGATTTAGAAGATGAAATGAAAATCAAAATTAATGATTTGATTTAGCTGAATGAAGTAAGAAGTCATGCACATGAAAGAAATAAAAAAATTCAAGCCCAATGTAAGGTTCTATATGATAGAAGGACTACTCAAAGAGGTTTTATTATTGGTGATCTTGTGTTAATGTCGAATGGAAGACTAGAGGATAAGGGGAGGCATGGAAATTTGATCCTATTTGGCTGGGCCCTTATATTGTTGAAGGAAATTGGGGAGCAAGTTCATACATGTTGAAAAATCTAATAGGAGAAATTATGGAATTATCGATTCATGGGCAGTTTCTAAAGCTCTATTTCTCCTAGATTTCTCGGGTTTTCAGGAGGTTTAGTTTAGGGTTTTGTGTACAATTGTTTATTTTTTGATCAAATTTTTGTAATGGTTTTCTTCTCGAGGAGATTATAGTTTTCTCATTGTATCTGTGAGTGATACACATCCCCGAGTATGAGCCACTATTAGTACTGTAAATGTTTTGGCTCTCATACTTCAAAAAATTGATAAAACCCTTATTTATTTGACCTAGCAAGGAGGAATGCATCGTAAACCCTAATTATCTTAAGGCTTGTTATATTTGAATGTTACTTTTCCATTCACTAAGGGTGCAATAACGCATGTGTCCATTAAAACCCTTTAAAAGTGATCTGCTTAATGTATTTTGCAATTAGATTTTAAATGAGTCACCTTTTATTTAAAATTTCTATAAACTTTAGCCTTTCCCATTTTATGTCCTAACCGTATGATTCATTCTGATCTTGTGGCTGTCATTATTTCTTAAGACTCATGGTTGTCATGTTTTTTGACTCACAAAATTGTGACTGCAAGACACCTGGTAGAGCAGGCCTGGTTTCAAATCTACACGAACAGTAACAAGTGGATTGTATCAATGACTGTCACAATATCTTAAAGCTAAGTTGGCCACATTTTAATGTTTACAGTTTAGTGACAATCGTACGATTGGATAAAGATTGACAATGACAGAGCTCTGATATTTTAGTTCTGTGGCATTTTTACTGGGTTGATGTGTGTCCTTGGTGACATAATGTGGTGGGGTCATAGTTTTCCAAAGGTTAAGGCTCGGATAGATCTGTTAAGAATGGGAACACAGAGAGGGGGGGTGAATAAGTGTTCATTGTATTTTATCTTTTAACTTTAATCTTTATACTGAACTTAAATGCTTAAGTATTGAATCAAACATTCACATAAACATGAAACATGAAATCAACACATGACACCAATATCATTATGGGGAAACCCAAATAGGTAAAAACCCCTGTGGGAATTGACACCCACTAATATTTTGCACTAGTGTTTAGTGATCCTTGTTAGAAGATCCTTAACCATGTTAGGAGTTGCTTTATAATGCTTTAATTACAGTAGACCTTGTCAAGGGTCGGACCCTGTTAGGAATATTTTATAGTAGTCCCTATCAAGGGAGTGGACACACTATCCTAGAGCTCACTTCTCAAGTGGTGAAGGCTACAACCTTCTAATGTTAGATACACACCATATCTGCTGGATGAACTGTCACAGTGACACTGCTTGTTAGATCAGTTCCTTTGATGGGCTGATGCTTTGACCTCTATAAAATCTCTAATACATCTTATAGTGTCTTCTTACACTTCTTCTCTACTTATCACAACTCTCTATCAAATTCCATACAGAATACAATGGGCGCATCTTATATTTATACGTGCATACAAAATAAACAACTAGGTCAGCCCTTAAACCTATTACATACAATGCTTCCAAATGAATTGGCTTAAGTGTGTTTACAATAAAACATATATACATGTTGGAAACCTAATTACAATAGGTGCATAGCCTTTACAATATTATAATATAGTCACAACTCAAAATGATAACTGTTGGCTGCTTACTTTGTTCTTCACTAGCACACATTGGCTATGCAACTTCATCTGATTGTAACATTTTTCATCCTTGGATATCTGATTATGCACTCATAGACTAAGCATGAATATAGTCTAACCAACTTAACTTCTAGGGTGCATACCATAATTCTTTTGTACGCATGTGTGTTGATGCTCTGAGCTGCAAAAACTCTATACACTGTCCAATCTTCAACACTTAACCAATTTCTAATCTTCTCATCAAGTGCACTGACTCCAAACTGCTATATGACTTTGTTGCCATAATGAAAACACTATATTAAGTCATACATTAGTATGACCAACTTGCCAAAAATCTCCCCCTTTGTCATTAATGGCAATAAAGGAATATGGCTAAGTTGCTAACTGTCCTCAATACAAAAAAAATTTTGTCTTCTATACATATACTTATATCTCCCTATACATATTATGATCCATATTCTATACACAACTCCCCCTTTGACATTAAGGACAAAGGTGTTACAAAAATTGTATCTATACATACTTACTGAGGGAAAACATCTGGATATGCAATCTTTAGGTTCTGGATCTCCTTCTTCCAAAATGAGATCAAAGAGTTTACTATCTGGAGATGGGTGCATAATGCATACTGAAGCTTCTCCATCTTCTTCAAATCTGTGGAAGGACCTTGATCATAGGTTATCATGGTTTCATCAATCTCCTTGATTTTCTAATTTAGAATGTCTAATCAGGGCACAAGACCATTCCTCAACTAATTTTGTCTAGCTCTTAACTTTGTCATCTCTTTTTCTGCCTTCTCAATTTTGTCTAACTAACTTTGGTAGACATTATTGCACATGGTCACATCTGTGGATGTGTCTTTCACCGAACTCTCCACTTTCTCAATCATAGCTTTAGCCTCTTTTATTTTCTTGAAATGAGCATCAGTGAGCTTATCTTGATCCATGCATTCTGCAATGATTCTTCTTCCTTGATCTGCAAATTCTTTTAGGGATTCTTGACCAATCTTGAGGGAGCTAAGGTCAAGTGCAAAGTTACTGATCAATTCATTCAATCTCTTCTTTAGATACTTTTCCTCTACAACTAGGGATGAAGATTCTTCAAGGCTTGAGAAATTGCTTTTGAAATGTGAGATGACTGTACTCACATCATCAACAGAGTGTATCTTTGACACTTTCTTGTCCTCTGGAAATAAATTGTTTAGAATGTTTACTGATTCTACTAGGATGGGATTTCTCATTACTTGATTTTTTTTGGCCTTCTCCATAGCTAAGACACTGAACTTAATTAGGTTTTCTTCTCTCCATGAGTCCAAACTGGATGTGTCAGGTGTAAAAATTGACAAAAATGCTACTGAAGGAGTGATGGGAGTGTTGTCCAACACTTCTTTCTCTACTGAAATATCATCCTTTTTCTCACTTTCTTTTATCTTTTCTTCTTCTTTCTTTTCTTTTTCTATTTCTTTCTTTTCTTCTTTTTCTATTTCTTTTTCTTCCATCTTTTCTTCTTCTTTCTCATCATCAATCAATACTTCTTCTTGATGAGTGGGAGGTGTGCTACTGTATAACATTTCAGCTTCTTGTGTGCTCACAAAAGCTTCCTCAAACTTGTCCAACTTAGTGTCAGGAGCCACCATGGCTATCTCTACATTATCAATGATAATGGTGTTGTATTTGAGTGACTCTGTCATGGGTGCAGACTTATCTAACTCTGTTTATGATTCCACTACAGGCGCTGAATCCTGAGGACATGTAGTTTGTACCTTGATGGTCTCTGACCCTTTGGTCACCATTGTGGGTACATGTTCTATGGGTGCAGTAGGTGGATACATGTTTCTATTCATAAAAACCTTCTCAAAGGCTTTATCTATCTCTTTGGCAACTAATTCATATTTTTTATCCGTTATATTCAAAGTTCTTGTCTTGGTTCTGAGGTGAGGCTTCATCGGATCTAATAGAAACTTCTTCTCTTCAAGCTCACATATAGGAAGAGTTTCATCTAAGATCTTTTCCTTTATCCACAGATCTTCTTCAATAGCCTGTCTCTTTTGGAATTCTAGGATATTTCATACATTGTCAGGGATCATTGTTTTTAGTTCCAAGACTATCCTTTTGAACTTGATCATGTGCTTTATGATCATGCTATGAATCTCTGATTTATCTATTTCACTATATTTATTATAAAACTTCTCTACTTGATCAATTCTTCCCTCATTAATTATTCTGGCACTTAGCACATTGAGACTAGGTTTGAAACTTACTTTAGGAGGTGCTTGAGTGTTCTTTTTGCTTCTTGTTTCTCATGAGGATGGATGACTAGTGCCAACCTCTTTCTTCCTCTTTGGCATTTCCTTATACTCAGGAGTAGTAGTAAGGTCAATGGTTTCCTTGGGTGCAAAAGGAGTATCATAAGTTATATCCTTCTTTTTATCTAATTTCTCTATCTTTACCTTCTTCAACTTGGGATCAAGTGATTCTATCATTGCTACATCTGTGCTCTTTAGTTCCAAAACAATCTTTTGTTCTTTTGCTTTGTCAAGATCAGCTTGAGACACACCATGTATTCTCAAAATCTTTGATGTGACTTTAGCAACCTTTATTTTTGTTTCTGCATTATTTAGCTCAGCATCTATTTCTCTTGTCTTCTCCTCATAAGTTCCCCACCTAGGTTCATTAGGATCTTTGGGGGCTGATAGCAGAACCTAAGCATATGCTTCAAGGACCTATTCCTCTACCTCATAACCAAGTGGATGAATCCACTTATTTCTTGGCTCAACAACTTCCATACAAGTTGTGTCTATCTCTACCATAAAGAAAATAGTATCCTTATACTTTTCCACAATGCTCTCTAGAATTCTAAACCTCATTTGCATCTTGACCCTGAAGGTCTTCAATTCCAATGTTATGTAATCACTCAAAGTACTTTCAGTCATTTCCTTGTAAGATATCTATGGCATGGTTGGAATGGACTTGTCAAAATATGAATCTGATACTTTCCCAACTATATGAAGGTACATGTAAATGATCAAAGACCCTATTAGGGATTTTTCTTGTAGGACATAAAATGGTGCTCGAACTTGTTTTTCTTGAGACTGATTCCCACAAGAGAAAGACCTAATTGCTGAGGATTGGATAAGATCCTCCTTCATTTTTGAGCTCCATAGACTCAGGCAGGTATTACCTTTTAATGATGACTATCTTTGTAGTATTCTTATGAGTGGACACTGATCGGCTTCTAATCTTCTTAATGCATAGACTTATAGAACACTTTGCATATGACTGTAATCATTTTAATGCAAACTTTAACCAGACAAAGTGTGACCGTTAGTGAAGCAATAATCAGTGCTTTAAGGATTCTCATCCTTCTTCCTTTTTAGGAGGGACAACCTAATATGATTCTCTCTTTGTAGAATCAAGAAATATGAACTAAATGCCCTGGGCACAGTCCAATCTATCAAGTGCAATGAACATAAAAATAGAAAGGTATTGATGAATAATGTGAATGTTTCAACTTTTCTTTGAGATCGATGAAAGATACAACTTGTGAGAAACAAATACCAAACTAGTACCTAATCCTAAGGGCAACATCATCATAATGCAAGTCAACAAGTAGATCCTAAAAGAAACACTATAGTGTGCCTTACACACTACCACAACTACAAATAGGTTGCCTTACAAACTATTTTTCTAACCAAATATTATTATCATCAAAGATCCATACAAATATATTTACTCTTCAAGATGAAATATAAGGACATTTAATTCTTTCCTTGAAAGAAGCTCATAAAACAGTCAAGCTGGTTGCCTTACAACTTGGTATATTTCAAATGCCTAACATGAAAAACATACAAGAGTAAAATACATAAGCAAAGAGACAACAATAATATATGGTAGAAGTTGTAGTGTATTTGTATTAAAATCAACTTGCCACTTACATTCACAATTCCATTACTCAGAAGACTAGACACAAAGCTTGGTGATCTACTTCTAAGCAATCCGGTTCTATTTTTCATATCTTTCAATCTCTCTCCTTTTTCTACCAACCCCTTTACAAAATGAGCTTTCAACTCTATATAGCCTTTTCACAACCACCTTGGAATTCCCTCATTAATGGGAATGCAACAAGCTTTGGGTGGTTGGAAAACCTAACTCCTATTAAAACATAAAAATACAACAAAATGTACAACCAACCCGTAGGTGGTGAAAGGACAGGACTTTCTTAGATTATGGTACATCTTTGGCTGCTCAAGAATTGACACCCTCAACTACAAATATTTATGATAGCTCCTTGATTTGTATGAGACATGGTGACTGCCATTTTAGGATAACCTACACCATTCTTGAATGATAGCTTATCAATCTTGTATTCCTAGGATCAGGTGTCCGGTGTGTTAGATGTCCTTTTCAATCTTCATCCAAAATATCCAAATCAACTGCAACAAATCTAGCCTTTTTGGGCTTTGTCTTTTCATCCCATGCAGTTACTTATTCCTCTGACGGCCAATTAAAACCTTGGACAAGTCATAGTTGGGATTTTTGTCTCTCCCATCTAGCATCCGTAATTGCCTTGACATCTAACACAAACTTGGTGAGGTCAACCTCTACTTTGATGGCTTCATCCAAGGCCTTATTAAAGATCTCTAAATCAATATTATTACTCTCACCTAAAAATGCCTCTTTCCTAGGCAGTAGAAGATTAGCATCCGATCTCTAATTATCAAGGATCTTTATTGTTCCATCTGTACTCAAAATTGAGGGGATGAATCTATTGGTATAGGAGCTAAGCATGGCTATCTTAGCCTCAATCAAATTTGCCTTACCCTTGAAAAGAGGTAAAATGGCTTTAATTCTATCAATCTCCTCACCAACTTCTACAACTATCTCTGGTATGTCACTCCCCATAGATTGAGCAAAAATCAATCTCTCAAAAAGTGGTGCCCTGACAGACCATACTATATGAAACTCACTCAAAATCTACACATAATTGTTGACCTCCTTCTACAATTCTAGCAATTTTCCATAAGCATTATAAACCAGGTCAAATTTATCCTTGATTGTGTTCAATCTATGTTGCAAAACACTCAGAAGGACCTGCAGTACTACCTCATTTTTTTCATCATTGATCTTTTTCAATTATGCTGCCACCTCCTCATCTGTCATTCCTTGTGCCTCTACTGCTGCTGGTTGCTCAGGAGGTGCAGGGGCTACTACAGGGGTATTTATGATTTGCAATTATAATTCCTTTGTATGCTTCTCTAATGCTGTAACTTTTATTATCTGCAAGTCCCTATCCTTCACTAGGGCACTAAAATCCTCCAAGAGGTTGCTATGTCTTTTTGACAGCTACTTAGTTTTATCCTCATTTAATTTTGCAAATTGGGTCAAAACCTAAGAAATTTCTAGGTCCCTTGTATTGTGGATTGACCACACTATTTTATCTCCCTCCATTTGTTCTTTTACATTCAAAATTTTTGGTTTCTTATCATTTGGATACAGACTCCACATGGCCAAGGCCTAACTTTTTGGGCTATACCCAAATCCTCTTATTATATCCCCTACTTGGGTTTCAGAAGACAAAGTAACATCTTCTTGTCTCTTGATTTGATCTATTATGAAGTTAGTATACAAACTCCACCCCGGCACAAGAAACATATTACTTTTTATTACTAATTCCCTGGCCTCATCTGGAGTAAAGATTTTCCTCCTCAGAATTCACAAAATTGTCATCCTTCATGAAAGCATCTTGCTCAATTAGTCTTTCATCTTGGCCTAAAGCTAGAGGCAACTCTACATCTTTTGTTTCATACTTTTGCTACCTTTTAGCCTCTCTGACTGCTTTCCTAATCTCATGGTGATGAAAGCTAGTCCCTATGTAGAGGGCACTCACTCTATCTTTCTTCTTCCCCTTTGAAGGCTCACCAGTTAACAAATTTTTCTTTTTCTTTTGAGGCTCAGCAGTATCCCCAGAACTGGGCAATTCAGCAAGATCAACATTTTCTTTCTCCTCCCTAGGCCCTTCGGCCATTGGTTGTTCCATAGTGGGTGGACTATATATGGGGTAGCCACCATCACTATCCTCATCACATTCTGACTCTGAATGGGCCTTTTTTCCCTGATTAACATTATCAATTTGATCCCTCATGGATTCAACAAGGGTGTCAAATTGAGCCATCATCTACTCAAGTCTTTGGAAGTAAGGCAAAGTGGGAAAGAAACCCCCAAATACCAATCCTTTTCCTTTAAACTCCTCAATTTTGTGTAGCCGATCTAATTACTTAATTCTTCTATCCACCTCATCATCCTCAATGATGTTCCTAATCACATCTTCAAGATACTCCTCATGTAACTTATTGAAAGGAATGGTGGGCATGTAGTACCTCCTTGTAGTAGCCATGAAACCTTCTATATCCACATACCTATGTGGTGCTACAAACTTCCTATACTTCTCTAACCAATCATTAACCTTACTAAATTCTCCATTCCCAATTGTAATATAATGCACCCTGAAGTGCCATGGAATGAGAGTCCCCTTTCTATGGGAAGCTAAATGATCTCTTTTTGTCAACATGAGTTGCCAGAAAAATTCTAGAAACGCAATTCTTGGTGGTACATAGAATGGAATTAAATGAGGAGGCTAAGGGCATCCATAAACCCTAATCATTGTATAACTTGTCTCATAATAAATATCTCCCCAATTGTGACCTTTGCTCCAATTATGCATAAATTTTTGGGGTCTCACCAACTGCAGGACCTTGGTGGGTAATCTTGAGCAATTCAAACCCAAACTCCAGAGAATGGGGAACACAATCTAGTTCTCAAAAGCACTAAAGTCTCTCCTAGGGCATGAAGGGCTCCAAACTCCTAACCAGAACTAAACTGGGTTAGGCCATCCATTCCACTGCTGGAAATATTCAAGAATTAACCAAGTTACTGAGAGGGGAGGGGTGAATCAGTAACTTCAAATTTTTTTTCAATATCAGATGTATTAACATATAGTTCACTTTATCCTTTTGCATATAGAAAGCATGAAACATAAAAGCATTCACAACAATGACACATAGATTTGGTTACCCAGAAACCTTCCAAAAGAAAGTAAAACTGGGGTGGGGATGAAACCCACAAAGCTTTAATACTGTAGTATAAAGTTGGCTAGTTAAGGCTTACATTGATCACTTCTGATGATCTGCCCTGCTAGGAGCAATAAGGATTGCTAAATCCACCATGTTAAAGGATTTTTACAAAATTACAAAAGAAGTATGTACTCAATAAAGAGATTTTACAAAAGACTGTTAAGTCTACCTGGTTAGAGGATTTTAGTAATGATTCACTGGTTAAAATAAAACAGTATATCTCTTACTTTGCAACTGGATTGCTGAATGAGATTCACTGATGTACTGATCACCTTCTGTGATGAATTTGTCTTTGCCGCTCCTTATGTATAGTAGCCCTTTGTAATTCACTAGTTTCTACCTTTTATCTCCCCTTTTTTATTCCACATTCATACAACTTGGTATTTGTACAACATTGTTTATATACAAGTCTAAACAATTAATTACAATTACAAAGTTAGCTTAACAAATAAACATAACTGCTACTAAGTCGGCCCAAGTATGGTTACATGGTTCCTGCAAACTAACTCGGTGACTTTCTAATACTCGGCATCCACTGCATTACTCAGCATCATCATGCACTCGGTAGAAGTGAAGGCTCGGTTCATACTAACCACTCGGTAATTTTGGAACTCGGTAAATACTTGTGACTCGGTAGACATAATGTCACTCGGTTTACACTGTCCTGCTCGGTTTGCACTATCCCGCTCGGTTTGCACTGTTCTACTTAGTTTGCACTGTCCTGCTTGGTTTGCACTATTTTGCTCGATTTGCACTCAGGATGCAAATAAGTGTTGTCACTAGTGGCAATCCTGCTTAATGCCAACAATCTCCCCCTTTGGCATTAGTGACAAAAACACTTATTGCCCAAAACTTATATACATGAACCATGCTGAGATTTATTTTGATTTTTCAAAATTTGTCTTTGTCATAGGGCTTTATAAATTATCTCCCCCTTTTAATGCACTAACTTTTTCTTCTATACATATCTCCCCCTTTTTGATGATAATGCCAAAGGTGTATATACAAGTGTTTTACAGGGAGAATCCAAAATTTGATAGAAAAATAGAATGTACCTTCATTATTAGTGCCAGAGTTCTGTCCCAATTTTCTTGCAGAATCTTGCATGTTTGGATTGCAATTTGGACTTCTGCAGAGAGTGCAATCATGTGATTTGCTATTGAGAACTGATTTTCATGAATTAATGTTTTGGAATGTTCAATGTGCTTATACATTGTATTCATGATGGGAAGGATCATGTTCTGAATGTCTAGCAGTGTGGACCGGATCCTTGTCTCTTCTTTCACTAGTTCTGACTGCATATTTGATAGGAATGAGATTTTCATGTGATGAGCAGAGTTTGAACTTGGTTCAAGTTGCAGCTTCTGTATGCTAATCTTCAAATCCTCATCAATTTTATTCATTTTATCCTTGACATCCTTGGTGAACTCAACAACATTGCATAGTTTGGCCAAAAGAGAGGTAACATTCAAATAGGAAGATTCAATGTTTGTCAAAAACTAAAGATAATTCTGCTTGATTAATAGCTATGTGCTGAGCAATGTGCTCAAGCACTTTATTGTTGAATTTCTTCTCAGCTTTTTCAACTAACTTGTCTGTCCCAGATGAATCCTCATTCTACTTATTTACCACTTCTGCTAATTGTAACAAAACATGTTGAGAGGAGTCTACTTTAATACCTAATGCTTCTGAAAATGTCCTTAGCATCCTTAATGATTTTATATTCCTTGTCTCTCTCCTCTTTAAGCTTCTTTTGCTTCACTTTCCTTTGGAGGAGTTCACCTATATTTTGCATTTGATCCGTTAATAGATTTGCAAAATCCAATGTTGGAATCTCTATTTCCTCATCTAGGTCTATATCCTCTACTATATTCTTGCCCAAAAATCTTATACTCAGTTGAGCCTTAGGCTTATCTATTATGGTACTTAATGCATTAGTAGTAGTGATAGTAGACATAGTAGGACTGGCTATAAAGAATGGTATACTGTCTACTGGAGAACTTAAAGCTGAAGTATTTACACTTGTAGAATCAAAAACTGGAATACTTACTGGTGGAAAACTTGATGAAATAGGAGACTGCAACTCGGTAAAAGAAATGGTAGTTACTTCTGTTGTTGCTATAGGTGATTGGACAAATGTTGAAGTTGTCACAACCATGCTTGAAGATGTCTCTGGGCTAGATGTAGCAACTTTTGCTAGAGAGGTAGGAAGTAATGCAATGACTTTTGCCGCTATCCTCATGGTATCATCTACCTCAGTGGCTTCTTCTTGTTCATCACTGTCATCTTCAATGTCTTTATTATAACTAATTCAGTACTCGGTTGGTGAAGATGGTATATGTTCTTCCATGTGGCATTTGCACTCTTCACAACTGATTCAATATTGTTAATCAGAATTAAACAAGTATTGAACTTCAGTGTCATCTTATTTTCATTCTCCTTCAATGCCTTCTTTATTTCATCATTTTTCAAGCTCGACATTAACTGTTTCAGGGTTTGATCAAATATGTCTTTTAGAGTTTGCCTTGCATTGGCCCATCTCATTTTTATTTGATCTAATAAAGCTCTTGGAATTTGTTGGGCTATTTCATCAGGAGAGTATTTCCACTATCCCATCTTTTCAATGACAGCATCTTCAATCTCCTTTTGTTCTATTTCCGATCTTATTTCATATTTTAAAGATTTTATATTACTTACTCCAGATCCTTCTCTCAAAAGTTTGATCTTCTCTTGAAGGGTTAGAGGAGGCTTTTTGAATATTATATCTTTGTTCTTTTTGTCTGCCTTACCCTTTGCACTTCTCCTTGTAAATACGACAGTGGGAGGCTTAGGTACCTTGGTGATGAATACCTTTCCTTTCTTCTTTGCAGGTTCTGGTTCCTCTGTTTTCTCATCCTTTTTCTCTTCTTCTTCAATGTCTTCTCCTCTGCCCTTGGTTAGCATTAGAGGTGTGATAGCTTGCATTTTGGCTATCCTCTTTTTTCCTTTATTTATTACCTATGGAAGCTTTATACTTAATTCAATTCTCACTTTTGCTTCTTCATATGTCCCAAAATATGGAGCTTTGGGATCAACAGGCTGATTAAGGAGGGCTTCAATGATATTCTTTGTTTCATCAATGTTTACCTCATAAGGAAGAGGTTTCACATGTACAATCCTCAGTTTAGCTGCTTGAATGTATACTTTGTCACAGTCCACCATGAAACAAATATCATCCTTATAATCCTCCACCAACTTCTATGGAATCCAGAATCTGTCATTCATTTTCTCCTTGAAAGACTCAAAATAACTATCCATGATGTTCTCAAAATTTTTCACCCATTTCTGAAATATATTCATTTATCTCATAAAGAATTGGCACATCCTTTCTCCATACTACTTTTCCTTTGGAAGGGAAGAATTTCTGAACATAGAAAAATAAACAGACCAATAGAGATCCAAACTTACATGGATTGTTTTTGGAAGTTTGAATGCTTTCCATGTTCTTGTTAAACTATTTTAACAATAAATCTGCAAGGTCAAATGATAAATTATTCTTTACCACTTTGTATGCTAGGTCTATGGCTTCACAAGGAACACTATTCTGCCGACTTGAACTGTATATTTTATGAGCAATGATGTGTGTTCCAAACTTCAGTTCAGCATCAGTAATGTTTCTTACTTTCATGCCTCTACCATCCCACTTGGCTAGGGTTTTCTTCTCTAGCTCCGACCGACCTAGGGTTTTAGTAGATTTAACTTTGTTTAACATGGGAAGATTGGTGATTCGGTGAATCATCTTCTTAGTGATCTTTATGGGTTTCTCAAGCCAAATCTTGCCTTTGTGTACACGGCTGAGAA
Source organism: Chamaecyparis obtusa (assembly GCA_027943335.1). Lineage (NCBI taxonomy): Eukaryota > Viridiplantae > Streptophyta > Pinopsida > Cupressales > Cupressaceae > Chamaecyparis > Chamaecyparis obtusa. The sequence continues at coordinate 231,515 of BSBK01007087.1, read as the reverse complement.
TGTATCTAACCCATTTCTCCCAAAAGTTTTGAGATTAATGTGTAATGTGAACTAATCCCTTGTCTTCCAGATGTTTGTGCTTTGGTTTTAGAACACCATTCGCACACAGTTCCTCACACACAATATCTAGCTCTAGGTTTCCCATCTCTTGAATTGCATAATTGAAATGATTGTGAATATTGTTAACAAGTAGTACCTTAGGAGGAATCTGAGATTGAGCTCCGTTCAGGTCTAGGGTTGCTGCAATTGCAGGCACGAGTTTGAAATCTGGTGCTCTCCATTCCCCTTGGATTATCATTTCTGTTCCTTTCTTCACTGAAGTGCTAGATGATGCCATGGTAGCTCACAAAGAATTCTTTTCGCAAAAGTATTTGAATCACTTGATTGCTCTGGAAATTTTCTGCTCTCAAAATGCTAAAGTTCACGCTGAAGAATGAGTTTGATTTCTTGCCTTTTGTTTACAACTCTGTCAATAATGCTTAGTAGAAATTAGGGTATGAATTCTGACAGACTGTCACCCACTATGAATTAATTTCTCGGTAAAGACTTCGCAACTTGGTGAACTTGAGAATTCATATTGCTCCGACCTCGCTCGGTAATCATATTAGATAGCTCCTGACCTTGCTCGGTGAAAACTGATACCGACCTTCCTATGATCTTATTGCATCTTGTATACCGATTTAGATCTTTCTTTTAATTCAGTTCTGGAACTACTTGAAATTGGTCTATGAGAATACAGTTCCAGTGCTTTCTTGGGAATTTAGTTTGAGTCGGTAGAGCCACCCATTCCATTACTTGGACTGGTTTGCTCGGTAGATTTAGGAATCCACTATTGTCTCATCTATTTCCTGATCTTAGTTGCTTCATTCTTCTTTCCATCTTCAACTTCACTAGCATTCATGCAATTTTTGGCTATATGACCAAGTTTAGTGCATTTGAAACATCTTATGGTAGTATCTCTTTTCCTTAGATGATGTTTTATGCAGTTCATGCCAATGTGTCCATATTCTCCACAGTAATGACATCTACACCAAGTGTTGTAATCCCATCCAAACATTGCTTTCATAATTTGTTCTGCTGGATTGAATGTTTTGGATTTGCACTCGGATGCCTTGTGACCTTGTTTGTTGCATTTGTGACAATTACCTTTGAATCTTGGTTTTTCCTTGCATTCATTTGCTTTGTGACCATGTTGATTGCAGTTGTAGCATTTTCCATTGAATTCTGATTTTTCATTGCTCCAACATTTATTTGAAGTATGTCCTATTTTGCCACAATGATTACAAGTAGGTTTCTGATTCCTTTGAGTACCTTTCTTAGAAGATTCACCTTCTCCTTTGTATCCAAGTCCTGCTTTTCCTTTTTACCTATGAAGATTTTGATCATGCAGCTGATTTAAGTCTTCTTGGTTCTTCAACATTCTTTCATTAATTTATTTTTCGGTGTTTAGGTCATCCACCAATCTTAGATTGATTTTCTTTTCAGATCTTAGTTCTTCTCTTGTGCTTTCTATTTCTGATCTTAGAGTCATAATTTCCTCATTTGTATGGGAGATCTGATCAATTAGGTTTTCTAGCTGAAGGGTTTTATTTTGGACTTCATTGTTCCTTCCATCTAATTCATCTTTCAACTTGTTTCTTTGTTCTAAGATCTCACAAAATCTTGTTGAGTGTAGTTCTTGTTCTCTTTTTAATTTTCTCACTTCTTCTTGCAGAGACCCATTCTTTTCTAGGAGTTCTTTGATAGCATTGTTTGCTTCATCTGAGCTATTTGAGGGAAAAAGATGTTCAATCTTTTCTTCAATGTAATTATGATCATTCATCTGATTTGCAAGTTCCTTCCTTCTTCTTAGGGATTGGGAAAGATGTTCTTTTTCTTCTTTAAGTTTAGCTATGGCCATTTCCAGATCTAGCTTTTTATTTTCAATCACCTTGTTCATTTTGAATACCTCCATTGTCTTGGATCTTTGCTCAAGCTAGTTAAGCTTTATCTTGAGAACCAATACAGCTCTGATACCAATTGTTGGAAATATTCAAGAATTAACCAAGTTACTGAGAGGGGAGGGGTGAATCAGTAACTTCAAATTTTTTTTCAATATCAGATGTATTAACATATAGTTCACTTTATCTTTTTGCATATAGAAAGCATGAAACATAAAAGCATTCACAACAATGACACATAGATTTGGTTACCCAGAAACCTTCCAAAAGAAAGTAAAACTGGGGTGGGGATGAAACCCACAAAGCTTTAATACTGCAGTATAAAGTTGGCCAGTTAAGGCTTACATTGATCACTTCTGATGATCTGCCCTGCTAGGAGCAATAAGGATTGCTAAATCCACCATGTTAAAGGATTTTTACAAACTTACAAAAGAAGTATGTACTCGGTAAAGAGATTTTACAAAAGACTGTTAAGTCTACCTGGTTAGAGGATTTTAGTACTGATTCACTGGTTAAAATGAAACAGTATATCTCTTACTTTGCAACTGGATTGCTGAATGAGATTCACTGATGTACTGATCACCTTCTGTGATGAATTTGTCTCTGCTACTCCTTATGTATAGTAGCCCTTTGTAATTCACTAGTTTCTGCCTTTTATCTCCCCTTTTTTATTCCACATTCATACTACTTGGTATTTGTACAACATTGTTTATATACAAGTCTAAACAATTAATTACAATTATAAAGTCAGCTTAACAAATAAACATAAGTGCTACTAAGTCGGCCCAAGTATGGTTACACGGTTCTTGCAAACTAACTCAGTGACTTTCTGATAGTTGGCGTCCACTGCATTACTCGGCATCGTCATGCACTCGGTAGAAGTGAAGGCTCGGTTCATACTAACCACTCGGTAAGTTTTGAACTTGGTAAATACTTGTGACTTGGTAGACATAATGTCACTCAGTTTACACTATCCTCCTCGGTTTGAACTGTCCTGCTCAGTTTGCACTGTTCTCCTCGGTTTGCACTGTCCTGCTCAGTTTGCACTATTCTGCTCGGTTTGCACTTAGGATGCAAATAAGTGTTGTCAATAGTGGCAATCCTACTTAATGCCAACATTACACATCATTTGTGGTTTGAGGTCATCCAAATTAATTAGACCATAATTGTGATACACAATTAGATGCATTAGCATAGAGTAATGCATGAACCTGGGTTGAGAACCAGAGGTGAAATTCTTCAAGGAAAGACAACCCTCATGAATTTTTTTTATGATATAACCAATAAATTCATACCCTTTTCTCACCATACAGCTCTATGAATCCATCACCAGCATCAAAATATTAGATGTAATCCTCTCAGGACCTGCATTAATCCCCAAAACCTGACATATCCCATATGCAATGTAATTCATGTAAAACTTGAGGTCTTTGTAGGCATATGGAATTGATCCAGCCATAGGTGTAATATAATTCTTATTCTCCTTCGGCATGTGATTCTTAATCTCCCTTGAGACCAAAGCAACTTCTCTAACATATCTATTTGCCAAGGCCTGTAAGTTGATTTCTATGGCCATTGGAAATTGAATCTCGAAGGCATTCATAAAATAATTCTTGTCCAAAGTGACTAGGGGGGGCCATCCTCTTTTCTAATGGTCTTTGAGAGAGGATCATACATTTGAGATAGCATGAGGAGCAATTCCACATCTAGAAAAACTTTCGGAACAATTAACCTGGCCAACCCTGAAGTCCAAGGGTTTGAAACCGGTATGACACTATCACGGTTCTTGTAGAAATATGTAAACAGGCACATGCCTATGATTTTTGGAGTTTTAGCATCCCTACAATAACCTAAGTCATCAACAAAAATGACATCACTAACCTTGTTTTGAGAAGAACCAGGCAAGAAATTCATTTGAGAAACTTTCCTTAACTTTCTCTTTCGACCCCCGGCTGGTAGAAGCTCCGCTTGCTGTCATCTGACTCATCCTGGCTGTAGCTCTAGAAATTCTTCTACAAATTCACTGATCACACTGCAAGTCTGGAAAAGGTCAAAAAACCTAGCACTCTATACTTCTTCAATAAGCTTCATAACTCCCAAATGAGCCACCTCTAGTTGTCTTAACCTGCAGCATTGAATGCGCCATCATGTCTAACATCCCTAGCCAGCAAAAGGCCACTTTTGCCATTACTTCGGCATGCACAGGGTTTCAAAATACTAGCCATAGCTAAGAAAATTTTAACTTTGAACATTCTACAATCTGGTGACTAAAGAAAAGGCTACAATAATCATTTTACAAATTTGGCAGTTTAGAAAGGTATTCTGAGATCTAGCAACTAAGAGGAAATCTCATAGTCGCGGAACACTTTTGACATTTCAAAATTCATTCTGAGATCGGGTGACCTGGCCATTTGGAGATCTAGCAACTGAAGGAAGTGATACATTAATTTATTCTACTTTGAGAACTGTCAACTATAGTTAGAGAACTATAGTCACGGCAATATATTTGTCTTTGAAAACTTTCAGTGATCACTCGACCTAGAGATCTGGCGACAAACCTGAAGTCTCATAATCTCATAAAGTTTTAACTATTTGACTTCCTTCTTGAGATAATGCAACCACCATCGATCTCACCCTTCAATTCATCCAGCGGTCCAAATTAAGTCTTAAGAAGATTTTATAACTAACCGCTTGATCCCACGACCCTGAGAAAATCTTGTTACTGAATCGCTAAAAGCTTACCACTTAACTGTCAGGAACTTGAGATCACATGACCACACAGTTGCTAAATCATTGAAAACAAATATAACCGCCAGGTCCTAACCACTTCATTAACCCTCACTTGACTTCAGGCACATCTGGAGACTTGGCAACAAAGACTTCTCGGTAAATCTCATAATCTTTTACTTAACCGGGGTTTAATCCTAAGATCACACAACTGAAGAATTCTCTAAGTCGCAAGAAGACTTCTTCACTCTAGGTTAAGACTAGAGATCAAGTGCCATCCACATGATCAAAAATCATTGACGACTCTCAATAAATCTAACAATCCTTTGTCACCTAACTACCACATTCAGAGATCTAGCGATGACTGCATCATAGAATAACTAACTGCAAGAGAGATAGCCACCAACATTAGGAGATCACACGACCAACAGAATTCACAATCACTGAACAAAGAGAAAAACCACCATATTATTACAAGATCTGGAGACAATTGCCAAGGAAGACCATTGTTCCATCTTGAGATTCAGTGACCAGAAAGAGAACTCGTGATCGTTGAATAAAAGGCCACTTAGATAAATCATTAAGAGATCTCCCGACCATAGGAAAAACCAATTCAGAGATAACGCAACTATAGTCCCTTGGTGACAAATCAAATACAACAGTCGCCAGATCTCAAGACTATCATTGTGAGATCTGGAGACTAAAGGGGAAATGCCAAGTTGTTAGACGCTAAGGAATATTCCAAGAGACTCACGAGATCAGGTGACAAAGGCTTTTGGGCAATTGCCAAACAAAAGGGAATATTCCTGAACCTTAAGGAGACTCAGTGACTAAGAGGAAAATAGAAGCACACATGCAAATTAGAGACTTAAGTCATCTGAAAAAGTAACAAAGAAATCGAACGCTGATGACCAAAACTAGGGTTTTTATGATTTTTCAAAGGCAATTAGACCTAGCAAACCCTAAAGGCTGCAAATTTTTCAAAATCATCCATAAATTTAGGGCAAAAAAAAAAAGATGAGATTTCTAACCAACAGACCCAAACTTGAATATCTTGATCTTGTCATGCTTGATTGCCTTGATCTTGTCAATCAACTGTGCATGCAAGATCTCACACAAGTTGAACTCTCCATCTTCCTTCACAACTCTAATGGCTTCTAGACTTGTGCCTACAGACACACTGTTCACTCCACTGGTGTGATGAAACCTATATCCAAGTATCATCGACATCAATTTGATGTCTTCTTGCTCAATAGGATCAATTTTCATTATGTTCCTATCACTCCTTGACTTACATGTTTGGTCAACCATTTTCTTGACATCCTTTCCCATAGTAAGGATGACACCAAACTTAGATAGGCTTGTCATCTCATATATCAAGTCACTAGTAATTCTAACCAGCACATCACCTATCCAAAATAGGTCATCATGAATTTTTCTCAATAGTATCTTAATCCATTCAGTCTCATAAAATTCATATGTCATAGCATACTCAACTATAGGGTGATCATTCCAATTAACATATTCATCCATGAATGTTTTATCTAGTTTCAACATGGTATCCATGTGCACCATTAATCTATCCAACCCTACTGGTTCTTTCTTGTAGTATATGTAAGCCCTAATGTCCTTGACATGCATAACGCCCATAGGCGTGCGGGAGAATGCTCTCTCTAAATCATCTAGGGTTGACTTAAATGGATGCTTCTTAAATACATATCTCTTCTTCTCTACAACATCAAAAACTATGGGAGTGGCCATGACTTACTTGTTTAATCTCTTTCCAACTGATCTTTGAGATAATCTAAAGACTTCTGAATTGGCGTGATGAACTAAGGTTTCTGCAACCAACCAAATGCACTACAAATCACTAATAGACCAATCTGCAAGTCTTCACAATAACTTCTAATGCTCTTTCTACTCTCCTATCACTCTGAATTTGAATGCAATGAGTAATCAAACAACTTTCTATGTACTTAAAGTGAAAATTACACCATTAATGCTTGTCATGTAAACCAAGATGTCACTTAAACATTTCCAAATATTGTTCTGTTAAAAATTAGTATGTGCACTCTTGCACAAAGGTTCCTTTATACTCCAAAAGCTTAAGTCCAAAGGCGCACAATTAGTAATGTTGTAAAGGCTATGCACCTATTGCATTTAGGTTTTTGACATGTATACTTGTTTGTTTGTAAGCACGCTTAAGCCAATTCACTTGGAAGTGTTATATGTAATAGGTCTAAGGGCCAACCTAGTTGTTTATTTTGTATGCACATATAAATATAAGATGTACCCATTGTATTCAGTATGGAAGTTGATAGAGAGTTGTGATAAGAAGAGAAGAAGTGTGCAAAGACACTATAAGATGTATTAGAGCTTTGCTAGAGGTCAAAGCATTAGTGCATCAAAGGAACTAATCTAACAAGAAGTGTCACAGTGACAGTTCATCCTGCAAATATAGTGTGTATCTAAGATCAGAAGGTTATAGACTTCACCACTTGAGCAGTGAGATCTAAGATAGTTCATCCACTCCCCTAACAGGGACTATTGTAAAAGAATCCTAAAAGGGTCTAACCCTTGACAAGGTCTACTATACTTAAAGAATTGTAAAGAAAATCATAATAGGGTTAAGGATCTTCTAACAAGGATCACAAAACACTAGTGTAGAATATTAGTGGGTGTCAATTCCCACCGGGGTTTTTACCTATTTGGGTTTCCTTGTAACCATATTGGTGTCATGTGTTGATTTCATGTTTCATGTTTATGTGAATGTTTAATGAAGTACTTAAGCATTTAAGTTTAGTATAAAGATTAAAGTGAAAATTTAAAATATAGTGAACACTGATTCACCCCCCCCCTCTCAGTGTTCCCATTCCTAACAATTGGTATCAGAGCTCTGGTCCTTAGCAAAGAAGTTTAAACACTTGATGAGATCATGGAAAAAGAAGAAATGAAACATCTGAAAAGAAATCTGGAAGCTTCTCTTGAAGACCTGGACAAGTCTTAAAGAGAAACTAAAGAACTAAGGGATAAACTTAGTGATGCTCAATTAGTCATCAAAGGCTAAGGAAAGATTTGAAAGAATGATCTACCAGTGATCTAGGGACAATGGTCAAGAAGCTGAATGAAGAAAATTAATCCTTAAAAGAACAACTTGAAGAGTTTCATAATAAGCTAACTAACAATCAAGAAGTCTGTGATGAATAGATCAAAGAGGACCTTCAACTGAATGAAAAATTAAGGCAAGAAAACATGAAAATCTTGGAGCTAAGGAATAGCAAAGAAACCTTGGAGTCTGAATTGAAAGAAGAAAAGAATCATATTAAAAAATTACACACCAGTTCTGATTTGATAGAATCTCAGTTGTATGCAAGAAGAGCCAAAGGAGACACTAGCTATATTGGATACAATGAAGCACAAAATTAGATTGACAACATGCAAGCAAGAAAGGATACAAAAAAGGACTCTACTGATGCTAAGGAGACTGAAGATCAAACCAAAGTTAATAGTGAACCACCTAAGAATGAGTGCAAGCCTATTGATCGCACTTGTTTTGCTTGTAACAAGAATGGACACATTACGAGGAACTGTATAAAGGTTAGACCTTTTAATGGTTACTGTTATTCATGCAATAAATTTGGTCATAGAGCTATGAATTGCAAGACTAGTAAGAAGAACAAGATTTAGCATGATCAGAGAAATCAGAATCAGACAAATGTAAGAAGTTCTCAGAATGTTACATGCCAGATATGTAACTATAATGGTCACTTAGCTAGACAATGTAAAATGGTGACTCATGTTAATGCACTGAGGAATATAAGACCTCTAGTCATTTGTCACTTTTGTAACAAGGATGGACATATCTCAAAGTTCTGTAGATCAAGGATGCAAGGTCAGGAAAGCCCTAAAAAGGTTGAAGAATCAGTATTGGATCTTGAAGGAGAAGTTAACTTTTTCAAGGCCTCAGATGATGTGATCTTAATTTGATCAGAGAAAAAGGACAAGACTGATGAGCATGTATTGGATGCATCCATAGTGGATGCACCCTCTACATCTAGATGAATGGCCCTCAGGGTCATAGGGGGAGCTAATTTATCTCTAGACCCTTGCATGGTTAGTATACTCATTCTCAGAGTATGTTCCTTTGGACTTAAGCTTTTGGAGTATAAAGGAACCTTCGTGCAAGAGTGCACATACAGATTGTTAGCAGAACTCAAATTGGAAATGTTTAAGTGATAGCTTGGTTTACACGACAAGCATTAATGGCAAAATTTCCACTTTAAGTACATAGAAAGTTGTTTGATTACTCATTGCATTCAAATTTAGAGTGATAGAAGAGAAGAAAGATCCTTAGAAGTTTTTGTGAAGATTTTTAGAGTGATCTATCAGTGATTTATAGTAATTTTCAGTGCATTCAGTCAGTTGTAGAAACCCTAGTTCGAAGCGCCAATTCAGAAGTCTTTGGATCATCTTAGAGTACAGTTGGAAAGTGATTAAACAAGTAAGTCATGGCCACTCCCATAGTTTTTGATGTTGCAAAGAAGAAGAGATATGTATTTAAGAAGCATCCATTCAAATCAACCCTAGATGATTTAGAGGGGGCATTATCCTGCATGCCTATGGGCATTATGCATGTCAAGGACATTAGGGATTACATTACTGCAAGAAAGAACCAGTAGGGTTGGATAGGTTAAGGGCACACATGGATACCATGTTGAAACCAGATAAAAAATTCATGGATGAATATGTCAAGTGGAATGATCACCCTATAGTTGAGTATGCTACGACACATGAATTTTATGAGACTGAATGGATTAAGATACTATTGAGCAGAATTCATGATGATTTGTTCTAGATAGGTGATGTGCTAGTAAGAATCACAAGTGACCTAATACATGAGATGATAGGTAATGCCCAAAAATTCAGGCCAAAATCCAACCAACAATTTTTTTTTTAAAGGGATAATAGTGCCAAGTTATGTTGTGGGTTACCAGGTGTCAAAGACAATAGTTCATAAAGAGTATGAAGAACCAATTCTTTACAACATTGGTTCCCAAGGGTTACTAGCTAATTAAGTTTTAACAAGGGATTTTATCTAGGTGGAGAAGTTGTAGACAAAGTTAGCCTAACATTAAAGTTTGTTTATGGAGGAACAAATATAAATTTAACTATATAGATGTCGAATGAGTGAGTCTATAGGCAACATTATGCTACCTTGAGTCATAAGGTTCAATTAATAGAATGTCGTGTTACTAAACCATATGAATATATAATTATCAAATAATGGCTTGTCCAATCCCTTGTATATGAAATTTAGTTACAATCTAACGTATTAATTTGAAAAGAATAATCCCATTTTGCTCATCCATAGGAAGCATAACGCTACCCCATTATAACATTAAATGTCCACATAATGTATATTCATATTCTTCTTTAAAAATGTTAATTTTATTAATAATTATTGCATTAGTACCATAAAATATCGTCATTACAAATAACACATAATAAAGTATTAGGTGGTACTAATTATATTAGTTACCATTCAATACATTTATTAGTGCATAGAAATATTTAATTAAAAACTTAAAATTAGTGATTACCCTATAATCACAAATAAATAATCACTAATAAATAATTTGCTAAATTATAATTGTGTTGATTAACCCAATTATTAAATAATATTCAATAATTAATATTAAATATAAATTATTAAAAATTATACAATAACTAATGTTAAAACAATTAACAAAGCATTTAATAAGGATTATTTATATCAATTAATAGAATTTCTATTATTTATTTATCTTGACATTCATTACAAAATAAAATAATAAAACAACTCACTAAATTCCCTAAGTTGTCTTATTAACTACTAACCTACTCATTAAACCTAAACACCCTACTTACTCAAAACATCACATCCTAAAGTGGGTGCAAATCTAGGAGGAGAATGGAGTGAGGACAAGACCTGAGGGTCCCACCACACATGATGTAAATTTTCACAAGTTTCAAGGGCAGAAAAAGGGAAGGCTATTAATTTAAGCTCATGCAAGTCAACAAGGGGTACACTACTCATTCCAACATCCAGTACAAGTGGGGAATTATGCATGGCAAGGAGGAAGGCTATTTAATTACTAAGACATGATGCCAGCAAGGTTACTTTAATATTGCATCCACTTGCTTTCCATATCCTAGGCAGGATTCAAGGAGGGAAGTGTTTAATTAATTTTTTATTTATTTAAATAAAGTAATATAAGGATGGGTAGATTGGAGGGGGGGTCCCACTAGCTTACATAGGGTAAAGCAGACTTTATGAAATTGTTTAGCAAACTTTATATTAATAGGAATTAGTGTCTAATAGTTAGGTTAGGCTAGGAGTTTAGACTTAAGTTAATACTAACCAGGAACATAATGTAATGAAGCAGAATATTCTCTCTGGTATGGGAATAATGTTATTCCCATACAAATTCCAGAGAGTAATTTTCTCTAGAAAACTGGAAAATGTCATTGTAAGAAACTATGGTTTCTCCTTCCTTTCTTTGCTTGCTTATTATTTCTTTGATCCATTTAAATGCATAGATTACTAGTGACTAAACTAAGGAGATTTGTAGGTTGAATATATTAGTTGTAATAGAAATTCCACATAGTAATCCAATATTTCACTTGTTCATTGATATATACTACAATTTGAAGAGATTTAGAGGTGGTAATGTTGTTCTCATCTCAAGTAGTTTCTATTGAGTTTGAAGATTGTCTAAGGTAGGATACAATATAATGAACATAAACAAATTCAATCAATACATTAAAAGATTCCCAATATTCATTTCAATGAAATTTCTTCCTTAAACAATACATTACTTCTTCTTGTAATACCCCAAAAATGGGCTATAAGTTCATTAATCTTCTATATCTACAAATCGAATGAAATCAACAACGAAGTCCTAACCTAAGGCACATCTAAACATCATCGAATCCTAATTGTTTATCTTAAATTCTGCATCAGGGAATATTCCTAGCAATATTCGTAATTATCTTAATTATCTTTAATTTAATGATTATTTGGCGATAAATCACATTTATCCTAAGTTTGATTAATTGAATATTTTCATATTTAATTAATTAGATTTAATATCTTGCCACTTAATTGTTTAATTAAATTTAATTCTATCTCTTATTAATTGTATTATTTAATTTTGACAATAAATCCAATATCCTATGAATAATTGATTAAATTCTTATTTAATTAATTAAAGCAAGTTGTCATTATTTAATAATATAGTTTTTAATAAAAGTTTGATAAAATAGTTAATTAACCCATAAATTAATTATTTTATTTCAAAAATTAGTTAAGTTGAGCATAAATCACTTTATTTATTTATTAAATCATAATTATCCATGTGCACATTCAAGGACCAGTTAAACTCAAAATTGGAAAATCAATGCAAGTTGTTAGCTTTTTGAAACTCAACATCTTTTTGAGTTTTAAAGTTGATCTAAACTTCTAATTCGAGTTGAACTGTGCTTTTGCATGATTTTTGTGACTTAATTATTCTTTATTTAAAAATAACTCAAAAATCAAGCTGAGTTATTTGAGTGATTTATGGCTTTTTCTCATGCACCTCCAAAGCCCTAGATTTCTATAAAACTAAGGCTCAGCTCTTCATAATTCATCTCGCAAATTGCAAACTTACTCTACAGGAATCATAGCATATCAGATTTGGAGAATTTGCACAATTGGAGCTTGAAAGATAAATTTGAGGATTCGAAGCTTTGTGAGATCAATTTCAAATTCATAGCTTTCATATTATTGTTAGAATTTTCATTCTCATATCATATCATTTCTAGATTAGCATTGCATATCAATTTACATATTAGAATAGATTCATATCATTGTTAGATCAATTTCCATATTAGCATAGATTCATATCAGTTTTCATCATATTATTGCATAGAAAATACCAAAAAAAAAAAGATTAATTGCATTCATATTTCATATCAGTTTGGCATTCAAATCCTTCATTTAGGTGTCATCTAGGTCACTGATCTTGATAACAATTTGAGAACATTAATCTCGCACCTACTAGAAGGCAGTAAATCGCTTGGTTAAATTAGATTTCAATTTTGCACGATTTTGATTATAGCTAACCTCTAATATTTTACTAAAGTGTTGTGTCTACAGATCAGGTACAAAATTCACACACACATTTCTGGCGCCCACCGTGGGGCAACCCACCTTTACATGCTGGTTTTGATTTTTTTTTTTTGGAGCTAAAGCCCTAAAGTTTCAAATATTTAATTTTATCTCTCAAATGGCATGGTGTTTTGGATTGAAATTTTTTTTGTAGGTTGGAAATATATTAAAGAGGCTACAGTAAAAAATTTAGAATTTTGTGAGATGAATTTAATTTTTAATAATTTTTTCTTGAAATTATGGAAAAAATTAATATCTGACGCAAATCAGCATATTTTTCAGAAATTTTTATATTTTTAGAAATCTCTTTAAATTATATAGGGGGTCCATTCTTTTTATTTTAAATTTGGATGCAATATAGTAGCTCAAATAGTCAATTTACAAAAACTAGTCTATTTTGATAAAATAGGTCTCTAGGGCACAAATGAAGAGATTTTTCTAAAAATTTTACATTTTTGGAAAGCTCTCTATTTTTTTAGCAGGGGTCTCTATTCTGAATTTATATTTTTGTTGCCAAAATCATATCAAAAAAATTAGATCTTGTTGACTAGGTCAAATGCAGCAAAAAAAATAAAGTTTTGTGATGGGTATGCACTTATTTTTTTTACATGGTTCAATGAATGATATGAGTTGTCATTTGGGTTAATTACTAGTTATTATTACTGATAACAATTGATTTTTAGAGCTAACCCTATGTTTTTCATAAGTTGAATATATTTTGCATATCTTGTTTGCTTGTTTGCTTGTTGGAGAGTTCGTCACTTGCTTGCATGAAAAAGCTCAACAAGAATTGCTAAAAATTAGGTAAAATCTACTAAGTGCATTGAAAGGATCCCACGTATTCTCCTTCATCTAATAACATTTCAATTTGGCCTTAAAATAAATCTCTCATGTGTTTAGCTTGAGTGTTTCTTTGCATGTTTTTTCTATGAATTTGCATAATTGAATACTAGGTTGTGACACCTTAAGTATTTATTAGCAGTTTTAGATTACTTGTGATTGATCTTGATTACTATCTTGGGTTATTAGACTCGCTAATCCTCTGACCCCTCATTCCACCCCGTGGTTGCAATCTCAGTGCCATAAAGGGGAGGGGTCTACAGGAGAGAAGCGTTAATTGTTCCACTAGGCAACCCTTTTATGCTTTTAGGAACTCACTTGTTTTCTAAGTTGGGGAATCATTTTTAGCTTGTGTGAGGTGTTAAGTGTTCCACCTTGTGGACTCATCTCATATTATCTTTAAGCGTTAAGTATTCCTCTTTTTTCTTTTTGGGTACTTTTGGTAGATTTGCTTTTGGAAACATACATCTGTGCTCACATAGTAATTAGGCCCTATGAACACTATTCGTGATTCTTGAGAGATTGGATTCCCAGTGAAATCCTTCTTGATGATAGAATCCTTGTAGGTAGGGAGGATACTTAGTGCATTTCACATTCAACTCAGTTAGTGTGTCTTCTCCTATTGATTGATACATTCTCTCCCAGGAGAGGTTGATAGATCACGCGGGGTTGACATTGTTAGGAATAAGGTGTCTCAACCTTGGATAATTCCTATTCTTATTATTTGTTTTGTAAATGTATTTTTTTCCAATAATGTAATTAAGTGTGAGTGTACATGTCTAGTTGGCATGTTGATGTGTCACTCCACTTGATGTGTCAGCATCTTGTGCGTAAGGAGATCATGACTGAAATCATCATGACGGATTCTTATGATGTGTAAGAACTATTTAAGGAATGCGCTATGATAGGTGTAAGAGCATCTTATGACTTGGGCCTATTTGGGTGCCCAAGAAGAAGTGGTTGGTGTGTGTAAGAGAATATGCAAAAAATAGGTTGGTATGACAGATTCTCTTACACTTCTCTTATGACTATTATTTTTGGTGGATTCTATGACAAGCTGTCATAGTCTATTCTAGGGATGGATGCCTATTCTTGGGATTGCATGCAACAACTGTGTACATGTGGCTTTGTGCATGGGTCTTGGTGGTTGTGCCTATTTTTGGGTCCAGAGGAGTCTATATATATGATGTTTCTCCTATGGGAGAGATATATAATAGAAATTGAAGTCTTGTTGGCTTTGTCTCTCATCTCCTAAAAGAACTTGCATTGCAAGTGTATTGTAATCTTTGTGTTGAAGATAATACATTGTGCAAGTTTTGGAGTGCTGGGGTTTTTTACCAAAAGGTTTTCCCCAGGGTATATCATTGTGTCATTCTCTATTTTTCTGTATGCATGGTATGTGGTTGCAATATCTTTGTTAAAGTAGTTAACGAATCTGAAATTGTAAGGATTTATAAGAATTTGCACAATACTCTCCTATAGAGATTAGCATAGGAAGTTGTTTCCGCACCTGAGTTTCCTTACAAGTGGTATCAGAGCCTGATCAACTTTTGATCCTACTTATTGGGTAGGGTTTTTTGAGCTAATCTCAAGTTGAGTGGGAGTTTTTTGCAGAGCATTCTGAATCTTATTTGTAGATTGAGATGGCAAGTTCATCATATGGAAGAATGGAGGTGGAGAAATTTAATGGCACTAATTTCAAGTTGTGGAAACTCAAGATGGAAGACATGTTGGAAGATTGTGACCTATGGGAAGTGACTTCAAGTGCTACAAGACCAGAAACTATAGCTCAAGAAGATTGGAATATCAAAGACCGTAAAGCTAAGGGTCTCATAAGACTCTGTTTAACCGATGCAGTCCTTTTGAATGTTCTAGATGAGAAAACTACAAATAGTTTGTGGGAAAGACTTGCAACCATGTATCAGGCCAAATCTCTAGTGAACAAGTTATTCCTAAGGAAGAATTTGTACTCTCTACAAATGGAGGAAGGTGGATCCTTAACAGATCATCTAAATGCATTTAATCTGCTAGCTGCATAATTGACATCAGCTGGTGTCAAGTTAGAGGAGGAGGATCATTGTTACACACTTTTGTGTTCTTTACCAGATTCATGGGACCATCTTGTGATGGCTCTCAGAAGCACTTTATTCACCTTCAAAATGGATGATGTGGTGTCTTCACTACTATCAGAGGAGATGCGGAGAAAGGCTTCCGTTTTGGAAAAAGAAGCCCTTGCTGTTTGTGGGAGATCCACTGAAAGAGGGAAGAAAAATGACAATAAGTCTAACAATAAGGGTAGATCCAAATCCCGTGGGAAGTCAAAGACTTCCAATAAGTCCAAGGAAAAATGTTGGAACTATGATAAATCTAGGCACTTCCGTAAAGACTGCAAAGAGCCGAAGAAGAAGAAGAAAGGTTCAGATTCAGCTTCAAAAAGATCTCAAGAAGATGGCAATGCATTCATCGCAGCTTTGGCATCCCATGCATCTAATGATGTGTGGTTGGTTGAATCGGGTGCATCTTTTCACATGACCTCTCATCAAAACTGGTTCTCAAAATATGAAGAGTTTGATGGTGGAAAGGTGTACTTGGGTGATGATTCTCACCTAAAGATAGTTGGACACGGAAGAGTTACTATCGGATTTCCCAATGGATGAGTAAAGGGAATCAATGGAGTTATGCACATTTTGGGTTTGGCACGAAACCTATTATCTATAAGTATGTTGAATGATGTAGGTGTGCAAGTTGTTTTTTCAAAAGAAGGATGCAAGATGATGAGAGGATCGATAGTTCTTGCAAGGGGTACTAGGAAAGGTACCTTATTTCAGCTAGATGCATGTATTCCTCTATGTAATAGTTCTTCATCCTCACCATCTGAACAAGAAGTGAAGAAGTCTGTGGCTATTGGTTCCGATGGTAGTGCAAACACTTTGGAAGCTAAGCTTCTTGCAGAAAAGACAATGTTGTGGCATATGAGATTTGGCCACATTGGTGAAAAGGGTCTCAGAACCCTGAAAAATAAAAATCTCATTGAGGGGTTAAATGATTGCAATCTTGAGTTTGACTTCTGCAAACACTGCGTCTATGGTAAACAAAATCATGTTCAGTTTTACTCTAGTTCTCACAAATCTTCTGATGTTTTGGATCTTATTCATTTTGATGTATTTGGTCCTGTAAAAGTTCCTTCAATCTCCAAGTCTATATTTTTTGTATCTTTCATAGATGATTATAGTAGAAGGATGTGGATTTATTTCCTTAAAAGTATGACACAAGTCTTTAGTCGGTTCAAGGAATTTAAAGCTCTTGTAGACAATCAGACTAGTAAGAAGATTACGTATGTGAGAACTGACAATGGTGGTGAGTTTTTCTCAGCATAGTTTGAACAGTTTTGTAAAGAACAAGGTATCGAGAGGCATAAGACAACTCCTTATACCCCATAGAAAAATGGAGTTGTAGAGAGAATGAACAGGACACTGATGGAGAAGGCTAGGAGTATGCTTAGTGGAGCTGGTTTAGAACAAAGGTTTTGGGCTGAAGCTGTGGCCACTGCTTGCTATCTAGTTAACAGATCTCCTACATCATCCCTTGTTGGTAAGACACCCATCGAGGTGTGGTCTGGTAAGAAGCCTTCAATTAGACATCTTCATGTTTTTGGTTGTGAAGCTTATGCACATGTTCCAAAGGAGAAAAGATCTAAGTTGGAAAACAAAGTTGTTAAATGTATTTTCATTAGATATAGTGCTGGTGTGAAAGGATACAAGCTTTGGGATCCTGTGACTGGTAAGGTGTTGTATAGTAGAAATGTTATTTTCAGAGAGCTAACATCTTCTCCTATTGTGCTACAACCAGATGAAAAAGAAAAGGAAAAAGATGTTGTTCAATTGCCTCCTACCCTTGAGAAGACTAAATAGAGAGACCATGTTGGGTCTAATGATGAGGAGAGCTCTAGCAGCTCTGATAGTTCAGAAGAAGAGGAAGAACAACTTCAACCTTAGCCCTTGAGGAGATCCATGAGAGAAAGAAAGCAACCAGAAAGGTTTGGTTATTCTATGTTAGATTCCAGTTGTGCCTTTGCTTTGATTACTAACACTAATGAGCCTAGATCTATGAAAGAGGCTTTGGGCATGGAAGATGCAGGTTCTTGGATTGAGGCTATGGATGATGAGATGGCTTCATTGGAGAAAAACAAAACTTGGGACCTTGTACCTTTGCCTAAAGGGAGAAAATATGTTGGCTATAAATGGGTGTTCAAGAAGAAATTTTGTGCAGATGGCAGTGTTGAAAGGTATAAAGCTAGATTGGTTGCAAAGGGGTATTCACAGGTAGAGGGAATAGATTATGGTGAAATATTCTTTCCTATTGCAAAGTTGACATCCATTAGATTTATGTTATCTCTTGCTGCATCATATGATTTAGAGATAGAACAGATGGATGTGAATACAACTTTCCTTCATGGTGATTTGGAGGAAGAGATTTATATGTCACAGCCTGAGCACTACATTGTTAAAGGTAAAGAATCCTTAGTTTGCAGATTAAAGAAATCTCTATATGGTTTGAAGCAATCTCCTAGGATGTGGTACCTTAAGTTTGATGCTTTTGTGTTGTCAATTGGATTTGTAAGATCAAAATCAGATCATTGTGTTTATTTAAGAGTTGAAAATGATCGCCTTCTTATTGTTGCATTATATGTTGATGATATGTTGCTATTTGGGAAGGGTAAGGGTATGATTTCTGATTTTAAATCTCAGTTGTCAGCACAGTTTGAGATGAAAGATCTTGGGGCAGCTAGGTACATCTTGGGTATGGAAATCAGTAGAGACAAGTCTAATAGAAAACTTTGGTTGAGTCAGAGTAAGTATGTGAAGTCTGTGTTGGACAGGTTCAGCATGGTAGATTGTAGACCACTATGTGTTCCTATTTCTGTGGGAACAAAGTTATCTATAGATGATTGTCCAAAATCTCCTAGTGAAGTGGAGGACATGAGTAGAGTACCTTATGCTAGTGCAATTGGCAGTCTTATGTACGCTATGGTCTATACTAGACCAGACATTGCCCAAGTAGTGGGAGTCCTGAGTCGGTTTATGGCTAATCCTGGATGGGTACATTGGGATGCAGTTAAGCAAGTATTCAGATATTTGAGGGGTACATCAGATTACTCCATATGTTATCATGGTAACTCTTCTGGATCTTCACATTTAGTTTGTATTTGTGGGTTTATGGATTCAGATTGGGCAGGTGATATTGACAGTAGGAGATCCACCAGTGCTTATGTGTTCACTATGTTTGGTGGTGCCATTAGTTGGATGAGTAAGTGACAACCCATGGTTGCTTTGTCCACTACAGAAGCTGAGTACATGGCTGCTACTCATGCTTGTAAAGAATCCATTTGTCTTAGAAGATTGTGTTCTGATGTTGGTGTTGATGTAGAACAAATTACTATTTGGTGTGACATTCAGAGCGCTATTTGCCTTGGAAAGAATCCAACTTTCCATGCCAAAACGAAGCACATTGATGTGCAGTTTCACTTTGTGAGAGATATGGTGGAAGATGGAAAGGTAAATTTGGAGAAGGTAGATACTGTGAAGAATGTTGCAGATGCATTAACGAAACTAGTGGGCACTAAGAAGTTCAGATGGTGTTCAGAGTTTATGGGCCTTTTGGCCTATAGCGGTTAAAGTTCCTGTTATGTTCCTGTTGCTCTTACAAGGTGTTCAACAAGTGGGAGAATGTTAGGAATAAGGTGTCTCGACCTTGGATAATTTCTATTCTTATTATTTGTTTTGTAAATGTATTTTTTGCAAATAATGTAATTAAGTGTGAGTGTAGATGTCTAGTTGGCATGTTGATGTGTTACTCCACTTGATGTGTCAGCATCTTGTGTGTCAGGAGATCATGACTGAAACAGTCATGATGGATTCTTATGACATTTAAGAACTATTTAAGGAATGTGCTATGACAGGTGTAAGAGCATCTTATGACTTGGGCCTATTTGGGCACCCAAGAAGAAGTGGTTGGTGTGTGTAAGAGAATATGCAAAAAATAGGTTGGTATGACAGATTCTCTTACACTTCTCTTGTGACCATTATTTTTGGTAGATTCTATGACAAGCTGTCATAGTCTATTCTAGGGATGGATGCCTATTCTTGGGATTGCATGTAACAACTATGTACATGTGGCTTTGTGCATGGGTCTTAGTGGTTGTGCCTATTTTTGGGTCCAGAGGAGTCTATATATATGATGCTGCTCCTATGGGAGAGATATATAATAGAAATTGAAGTCTTGCTGGCTTTATCTCTCATCTCCTGAAAGAACTTGCATTGCAAGTGTATTGTAGTCTTTGTGTTGAAGATAATACATTGTGTAGGTTTTGGAGTGCTGGGGTTTTTTACCGAAAGGTTTTCCCCAGGGTATATCATTGTGTCATTCTCTATTTTTTTGTATGCATGGTATGTGGTTGCAATATCTTTGTTCAAGTAGTTAACGAATCTGAAATTGTAAGGATTTATAAGAATTTGCACAATACTCTCCTATAGAGATTAGCGTAGGAAGCTGTTTCCACACTTGAGTTTCCTTACAGACATCACGAGCTTTGGTGAATCAAAATTGGTTAGTGCACCTTCTCTTATTGATTGATACATTCTCTCCCTGGAGAGGTTGATAGATCATGTGAAGTTGACATCATAGACCTTGGTGAAGCAAAACTTTGTCTTAGCGTGTCGGATTAATCTGCTTGATTTGTTTGGGTTAAAAGTGAAAAGGTGTCAAAAACCTTGGATCTGGAGCCAAGTCACCTTGTTGTATACTACTGTGAGTCACCTTTAGAGAGGTTTACCCATAACAGACAATCCCTTCATAAGGAAAACTACGTTGACAGAACCTCAAGTGGTAATAGCCATTTTTGCCATGGTAGTGATAGCCGCTATATAAATGTCCTTGTGGAAGAAGTCTCCACAGGTATGGTTCATTGTTGTGTTGTCAGATCTCCCTAGCAGCTCCTGAAGATTAAGTTCTTAGACTATGTCAAAACCCTCATGCACCGGGATTGGAGTTTACCCCTTTGGATCATAAAATTTATAGAGTCAAACCATTACTAAAAACCCTAGCAAGGCCAAATTTTCATTTTATAAGGTATATGTGCATTATTGCAAAACATTTTAGAATGTACACAATTAGCGCTTCTGAGGATTAGAATGAATAGGTCACTTGATTGTTCATGCGCAAGGTTGCTTTTTCCCTTGTTCATTATTTTTAGACATGCTTGAAATCACGTGCTTGTTGTTTTGCATGCTTGTTTATCATATGGTTACTAAAAATGAACAAATCTGTTACAATCCTCAAATCTGGACATTGAAATTTGTAAACAATCCGAATTTGCAAACTCAAAATTTTGTAAAAATTGACATAAAATGCTTTCTCGAGTCAAAAATCATTTTAGGAAGTCAAAAGTCATACGAGTTTTTCATAGTGTCATTTCATTACAACCCATCTGTTGTATGATTGAGTACCCAGTGTCGTATGAGTTTCCATGCTAGTAAATTCTCAAAGTCAAAATCTTGCAACTATCGTATGAGATTTTCAACTGTTGTTTCATTGCTACCCAACTATCGTATGAGATTTTCAACTTTCATTTCATTTCTACCCAACTATCGTACGAGTTTTGCAACTATCATTTCATAGCATACCCACTGTCATACAAGTCTGGAGAGTGTCATTTGGGAAATTTTTGAAAGTTGTCAAAAAATTGTCAAAATTGCTAGATATTTAGCTTTTTCAACCTAATTTTATAATCTGTCAAATGAATCACTATGTCAGGAATAGAGCAGTATCTATTAAGAGTCCAATCATTTTCCTAAAGTGGCCTTTTGAATTTGATTCAGCCTTCTATTTAATCAATTTGAGTCCTTATCATCCTGTGTCAAAACCTTGTCATAACTATCAATCTTTGATCAATCATCAAAATGACTAAGTGTTGTGCTATCTTGTCTGCTATCTTTTGGGAACCTACCCATACATCTAGGGCATAGTATCCTTCATCCACATATAATCAAACCTTTAAATCAATCAAACCTTGATAAGGTTGCATCATCTGATCATCTTGATTCAATTCATTCTTCAGTTATCTGAATCTTATTCTTTTGTTTCACTCAAAGTTGATGGTGGAGACTAGAGCTTCCTCTCACAAGAAATCTATCACCACTCTCCAAACTCCAACTCTTGAGCAACTCATCAATTCTGGTCTTTACGAGGATGACAGTCTTGGCAACTATTGATTGAAATCTGGTTACATACCTCCTCCATCAACTCAGGGAGGTACTCAACATACCCCTCATCAATCTAATCTAGGGAGTCTACGAACTCCTACCATGTCTCAAGTGGGGACAAATTTTGGCTCTCAAAGAGCTCAATCTCAACATGGTGCAGATCAGGAACCCACACCTAAAGAAATTGCTCAATATCAAAATGATGATAACTTCAAATGAATGATGAAACATTTCTTGAAAGAAGATAGAGAAGCATAATTTTTACAACTAGCTCATCAAGGAGCTAAACTTCCTCCCAACTTTAATTTTGAAGACATCATTATGCATGAGGAAGAAACTCCACTCCTAGCTATGATGAAATAGATACATGCTTTACAAGTCAAATTTAATAGCCTTGAGAAAGAAAAGGAACCCAAAGAGTTCTCCATGGAAGCTCTATGCCCTTTTCCTTTTGACAAAAACTTGTATATGCCACCATTTCCAAAAAGAGTGGAGATGCCAAAGTATGATAAGTATGATGGACACTCTGATCCTCAAGATCATGTTAGAGAGTTCTATACGTAACCCATGGAATTCATGCATGAACCAGCCTATCTGATGCATCTTTTTCCTAGATCTCTAGGAGGAGCATCCATTCAGTGGTTTTCAAGATTGCCTTCTACTATCAAAACTTTTGAGGAGTTGATCAAATTGTTTTACCAGCAATACTCCTACAATATTCAGCACCTGATCACCATGATCGATATCTGTAATCTCAAGCAATATCTAGGGGAACCATTCCTAACATTTCTCAAGAGATGGAGGAAGAAGTTCTCTCTATATGCCAGACCTATTCCAGAAATAGAAAAACTCAAAATCTTCATCAACAACCTTGTTCTAGAAATCAATTATCCTCTACAAATGCAAGATCATACATCTTTTGACAAGATGGTGGATAATGCTATTGAAATTGAAAAAGTGCTTGTAAAAAAAGGAGAAATCACACTTCAAAAAGATAAGTACGAATCAGGATTCAGTTCTAAAGACAAGAACAAAAATTGGAACAAGAACAAAGGCATCATCATAGATGGCATTGTTGACACTATCTGTGCCCCATCAAAGGCACCAGCCTACAATCTCACTCTTGGCACTCAAGCCATTAAAGCATCAGAACAGAAGTCTTCTCAACCATCTCAAAGGAAGCCAGAATTCAAAAAATGGGATAAACATTGAAAATTTACTCCTCTAGGAGAGTCTTTAGAATCAGCTATGAAAAATCTACTGGCTGATAACATCATCTCTTTACCACCAATCTGACTGAATGCTTAGGACCCCAAACCAATATGGTGGAAGGAAAATGAATTCTGTGATTTCCATCAAAGTAAAGGTCACAAAACTAGTAGTTGCTATCACTTGAAGCATACCATTCAAGATCTGATCGATAGTGGAGACATCAAAATTGACAATCCCATGAGTAATAATGATCATACAACATTCACAGAACTATTTCTGAAACATGGTCAAGAAGTTTCAACTTCTCAGCCTAATATGGGGGCAAAAGTCAACTATGCCTACCCTGGAAATAATGTTGTCATCAATATGGTTGAACCATGTCTCTCTAAAAATTGCAATGTCATCACAATCATACAAAGAGACAGAGATCATTCCTTAGCTAATGTAGTTACTCGATCACAAGCTCAAACACATCTGAAAGGAAAAATCCTAGATTCATAAAATGTCCCTAAGGTGCCATTCAATCTTTCATCGGCTTCTAAACAGAAGGCTACTTCCAAATCTTCCAATCCAAAGGATACAAGGCCTACATCTTATAGAATTTTTCAACAACTCCAGCACACTAATGCAAAAATCTCCATGTTTGAGTTGCTTCGAATATCTCCAGCTCATAAAGCCATTCTTGATAAAGCTTCGCTCGGTTCCAATGTTCCTGATGACCTTGATTTAGACAGGTTCTAGACTATGGTTGGACATCTTACATCTCTACAATATATCTCCTTTTCAAAGGAAGATGACAACTCCTTGAGTCACCCACATAATCAGCCTTTGCATATAGAAGTCTTGATCCAGAACCATAGAGTCAAATGTGTGTTGATAGATGGGGGCACTGGCCTCAACATTTGTTCTTACAGCTTGATCACACAATTGGGATTTTCAGAATTGGCTATTGATCCTAGAAAGAAAATAACTATCAAGGCCTATGATGAACAAGAAAGATCTTCTAAAGGCACCATTATCTTAGCTATCAGAGTGGGTCTAGTTATCAAAGATACCATCTGTCAAGTGCTTGATCTACCTTTGGCCTACAACATCCTTTTAGGGAGACCATGGATACATGAAATGCAAGCTATTCCTTATACATACCATCAATGTTTGAAGTTTCCTTATGAAGGAGTAGAGGTTACTATCCCCACAGATCTGAATACAACTTGCAATACCTTGAAGAAAAGTGCAGATAAGCTTGTACCTAATAACAGAGAATCTTCCATTGAACCAACTAAGGAAGCATCCACATCTAAAATGGAAGATCTTGCAAAAGAGGTTACTATCAAAGAAAATAGTATGGGAGAATATACTATCAAGCCAATCTTATCTTCGACGTCTCTCCCTATCTCACCTAAGTCTTATGGGAAATCTTTGAAACAATCCAAACTAGACTCTAAAGAACCTCTTAAAGCATATAAAAAGAATTTTGTAGCAGAACAAGTATCCAAGCAAGAATTTGAAGAGGATGAGGCTATGCTATCATGGCTGTACAAAGATGAACCTGAATCTCAATTTGTTCAAACTGGTGACTCTGTAGTCTCCAAACTCCCTTCCAAGTCATATGGTCCAGGAGATAAATTAATATCTAAGATGGGCTATTCAGGTCAAGGACCTCTAGGAGTCAGAGGAAAAGATCTCGTGGCACCTCTTCCACATACTGGTAGAGAAAATAAAGATAAAGTTGGCTTAGGCTTTAAGAAGAAACCCTATCACCTCAAAGGTAATTTCTCCCATGTCATAAAGCAGATCATACCAGGGGAACCTCTTCTTAAGAAAGAAGAAAAAGAACCATCAGATAGTGATTCAAATAGCTCAGAACTCATCCCCTATGAAAAATTGCCTAAAGAGATCAAAGACCTTCTTGATGATAAAGATGATCCTATCAAGAGAATTAATGTAGTAGAAACACAAGAACCTACTATCAATCAAGTGATAGTTGCAACACAAGAACCAGCAAATCTCAAAAAAAATCAAGAAGAGGGAAGTGGTAGTGATTCTAAGATAGATTCTCGTGAGTATGAATACAAATCAGAATCTGAGGGTAACCCTTCTTGGGGTATTCACCTTGACTTTACTCATGTTCTAAGATTTCCTAGAGATCCTGAATTAAAAGATGAATCTAATGACTATGAATGGGGAGTCATCCTAGAACCAGATGATCTTATCATAGAAAAACATGTTGATGTTATTCACCAATTTGCACCTCAAACCAACGTAAGTCTAGAGCGAAATGATGAACCTATCGAGTCTGATCCACCTATCACTAAATTGGACTCCCATGATGACATTGAGCCTATTCATGAATTGGATGTCTTAAGTTGTAGTATCACCTTTGAACTCGAGTGTCAGGTTAGGACCAATGATGATAGATCCATATCTATAAACACTATCTCCCAATCTTTCCCTACTTTGACTATCAAATATCCAGAACTTATTGATCAAACCTCCACAAATCTGAGCCATGGTATTTATACCTTCTTGAATGACTATGCCCTTGCTTGCTACCTCAATGTAGTTGAGCCTATGATTACTTCCATTAGTGAACTGAGCGTCAGCATGACCGAGTCAGACATCAAATATCTTAGTCAAAAAAACAAGAATAAAAAGAAAAAGAAAAAGAGTTCTGAGGGTGAAAACCACTTTGTGGTAGTCTTAGAACCTACAAAAGTAAAAATAAAAGACATATCCAAAGGTGAAAACCTCTTTGAGGTGCCTAAGGATGAGATATTTGATGTCCTTCCAAGTCATTTATAGGACAGATCTCCAGTTCTAATTGAGCCCACTCAATCCATCAATTTGGGTACAACAGAGGAACCACAATTGGTACATATAGCACAATCATTATTAGAAGAAGAAAAGAAAAAATTTACAACATTCCTAATAGAGAAGAAGATCAACTTTGCATGGAAATATTCAGATATGCCAGTATTGGATCCCAATCTTATAATGCATCATTTATCTATTGCTCCAAATGTCAAACCTGTCAAGAAAAAATTGAGAAAGATGCATCCTAATGTTGCACTCTTGGTAAAAGCTGAATTAGAGAAGCTCCTAAATGTCAGATTCATCTAATTTATTGACTATACAGAGTGGATCTCTAATATTGTACCTATTTCTAAACCAAATGGCTCAATCAGAGTGTGCACGGACTTTCGAGATGTGAATAGAGCATGCCCTAAGGATGATTTTCCACTACCTAACATTTATATGATAGTGGACATGACTGCGGTTTTCGAGATGTATTCCTTAATGGATGGTTTCTCTGGATATAACCAAATAAAACTTTCTCCAGAGGACCAAGAGAAAACTTCTTTCACATGTGCATGGGGCACCTTTTGCTGGAATGTCATGCCAGTTGGGCTTAAAAATGCTAGAGCTACATATCAAAGAGCAATGACATCTATTTTCCACGACATGATGCGTCGAACTATGGAAGATTATGTTGATGATACTTTAGCAAAATCTATGATCAGAACTAAACATCTAAAGGACTTGAGCATGATCCTAGACAGATTGGAAAAGTTTAGTCTCTGACTAAATCCTAAGAAGTGTGCTTTTTGTGTCACTTCTAGAAAGCTCTTAGGATACATAGTTTCAAAGAAGGGTATTGAAGTTGATCTGGCTAAAGTCAAGGCTATAATAGAGATGCAACCTCTCACGAATATTAGTTAAATGAGGATGTTGCAAGGAAGAGTTCAATCTATCAGAAGATTCATATCACAACTAGCGGACATATCACAGCCTTTTACAAAAAAATTACATAAAGGTGTGACCTTTGCATGGAATGAAGAATGTGAGAACAACTTTAACCATATCAAGAAGTATCTATCAAATCCACCTATCTTGATGCCTCCTATTCATGGGAAGCCATTGATCTTATATGTCTTTGCAATAGCCACATCACTGGGGGCATTGCTAGCACAACATGATGAAGAGAAAAAGGAAAGAGCCATTTATTATATAAGCAAAACATTGGTGGTGTATGAAAAGAACTATTCTATGATTGAGAAAGCTTGTCTCATTGTGATCTTTGCATCATAGAAATTGAGACACTATATGTTAGCTCATACAACACATCTAGTAGCAAAAATTGATCCACTAAAATACCTACTCAGTAGGGCTGCCCTCACAGGTAGATTGGCTAAATGGGTCATGCTTCTAAGAGAATTTGACATTGAATATGTTGAATGAAAAGGTATAAAAGGTCAAGTTATTGCTGATCAACTAGCAGATGCACCCATGTTTGATGACACACTAATGCAAATGGAATTTCCAGACTCCTCTATTATGCACCTATCTTCTAGAGAATGGCAATTGTTCTTTGATGGTTCCTATACACAGAATGGATCTAGAGTAGGCATATTGTTCATAACTCCTCAAGGATACTCCATCCCAAAAGCATTCAAACTAAAGTTCCCCTACACAAACAATATTGCAGAATATGAAGCCCTTTTGAATGGTATGAAAATAGCAATTGAATGGAGAGTAATAGAGCTACACATTCATGGAGACTCTCAACTTGTTATTCATCAAGTCAATGATGTGTACCAAACTAAAGATGAAAAGCTCATTCCTTACAAGAGAATGGTAGATGATCTTAAGAAATATTTCATATCTATCACATTTGAACAAATTCCTAGAATGGAGAACAAGGCTGCTGATGCAATGGCAACACTATCTACTTTATTACAATAGCTTGAACATGAGCTACGCTATGAGTTCCTGGTGGAAGCACTATCTTATCCTGCATATGACTCCCCCAAAACCCGCATGATCTACACTATTGTAGGTCATGATTCATCCCGATATAAACACCTATTTTCCTATCTCCAAAATCAAATCATCCCCAATACCTTCAACCATCATGAAAAGAGATATCTTATCCATAATGCCTCCCGGTATGTCATCATTGGTAATGATCTATACAAACGAGGTCTAGATGGTATGCTACTTAGATGTTTAGAATGGGAAGAGTCTCAAC
Source organism: Chamaecyparis obtusa (assembly GCA_027943335.1). Taxonomy (NCBI): domain Eukaryota; kingdom Viridiplantae; phylum Streptophyta; class Pinopsida; order Cupressales; family Cupressaceae; genus Chamaecyparis; species Chamaecyparis obtusa. The sequence continues at coordinate 203,315 of BSBK01007087.1, read as the reverse complement.
ATGCATTAGAGGAAGTCCATGATGGTATTTGTGGGTCACACTCAAACAGTTTAACACTAGCTCCAAAACTTATTAGGGCTGGGTACTATTAGCCTGAAATGGAGAAAGAGGCTATCAAATTTGCTAAGAATTGTCAAAAGTGTCAAGTAAATGGCAACCTAATTCATGATCCAGGGAGGGATCTAATCCCCTTTAAAACACAATGGCCTTTCCATCAATGGGCATTTGATCTTACCAGGATGATTCATCCTCATTCTTCTAATGGACATACCCATATAATCATAGCCACAGATTATTTTACAAAATGGGTAGAGGTGGTCCCTTTGACACAAGCAACAGGGAAACAAATATCTATGTTCATATTGAACTATATCATATGGAGATATGGGATACCTCATTCCATAATCATAGATAACAGTGGGCAATTCAAGAATAAAGACCTAGATGTTCTATGTGCCAAATTCAAGATCACCCAACATTGGTCTTCTATCTACTATCCTCAAGGGAACGAACAAGCAGAGGCTTCTAACAAAAATCTATTGAAGATCTTGCATAGAACAGTAAAAAAAATGGGCAAAGACTGGCATCTCATGATTAATCTAGCTCTATGGGCCTACAGAACAAGTATCAGAATGCCTACTGGGGCTACACCTTTCACTTTAGTTTATGGGTCTGAAGCGGTACTGCCTATTGAGGTTGAAATCCCATCACTAAGAATCAGAATGCATGGTCTAGTAACTGATGATGACTACAGAGTGTCTACATTACAAGAACTGGAACTACTAGATGAGCATAGACAAGCAGCGTATGATCATCTCAGAGTATATCAGAAGAGAATGTCTAGAGGCTACAACAACAAAGTCAAACATAGAATTTCAAGTTGGCGATCTAGTCTTGAGAGAAAATCCTAAAAATCAATCCCATCGAGAACGGAAGGGGAAGTTCAAACCCAACAGGCTGGGTCCCTTTGTCATTACTGCTACTTTTGGCTCTGGTGCCTATCGACTCTCAATGATTGAAGGAGAACAACTCTGAGAATCAATCAATGTTCTCCATCTAAAGAAATTCTATGCCTAAGGCATTCAGTCTATGGTAAAATGTCTTGAAAAAATATTAAAAATTGGTAAAATGTCATGAAAAAATGAACATCTTGGTGAAAACCTAGCAATAGGTGCCTTGATGATTCACAAAAAAATTGAAAAATATCAAAAATTCAAAAAAATTGAAAAATGAAAAATACAAAAAAATGAAAAAAAAAGAAAAAGTGCCTTGGTGAAAACTTGGAAACAGGTGCCTTGGTAGCAAAAATAGAATCTTTGCCAAGATGTTGAAAACTCGGCAAACGGGCACCACTTGTTTCAAAATGCTCCATCTATCAGTGCAATCTTGGTCTTTCCCAGCTTTTAGTCTTGCTTTAGTTTGTACATATCTCCCAGTTTGTTTTTGCATTTCCAGTTTTCAATAAGTCGGTTTGTCCACCAATCTGCTCAAGTGTCTATATCCTATCAATGTTCAAACTTGGGGGAAATCAATGTCATATCCTATGGTCTCCCATATATCTTCAATGTATCATATCCAGTCAGAGTCCTTTGAAGCTTTATTTGAGTTAGTCAAGTCTGTCTCGTCTCTAGAAAGGATTTTGCATCTACAACAACAACAATAAAAAATAAATTGAAAACAATCTATGCTTTTTTACATGCTTTTATCTCCTTGTATGCTTACTAATTCGCATTGAGATTTTTGCATATTGTGTCCCTTCGAGCTCTTCGATGATGTCCTTTATAGGATTTAGAGAGTGATGACTAGGGGCATAATCTTTTCTTTTTTTTCTTCTTGTATGTGAAAATCTAACAACTTTGGAAATTCTAGATTGAAATGGTGTCTGACTGTAAGAGCCTCTATCTCAAATTGGATGGCCATGCGTACCTTGACCATTGTTACTTGGATGATTCAAAGAAGTATCGATCTAACTATTGTCTTTTTGAGTGAGTTCTTTCTCCTACCTGTGAAACATGATCTTACCTAAGGATGTGAACGTTAAAGGGTCACTACGGGTAATTCACACTAGATTTGGAATGATCTCTTGACTGTTTGATGTGTTTGTCATGCAAGGCGTATTCAGGTCATCACGACATTTATGTTTTGATGCTTATACAAATTTCTATATCAAAATGGACATGATATTCAGGTCATCCTGGCATTTGTGCCTTGGTGCTTATATCTACTCTGACATTCTAAAAATAAAATCAATATTCATATATCCATGGTTGTTAACCAGTGGGTGTTGTATTGATTCTTGCACATACAAATCGATATTCATATGTCTATGGTTTCATAGCTAGTGGGCATTGTATTGATTTATCCAGTTACCTAAAAGTTCAATGATGATAACAAATCGACATATGATCAGTGACTAGGTCCTAGGTCTTAGGTTGCATTTCATTTTGCATGTCTCATTGCATTTTGCATGTTGCATGATCTCACAATGACTAAACGAACTTCAATGCTTAAACAATTCTTCTATCACCTCTTCCAATCTAACAAGAGTTGAATCCCACATGAAGGTTCCTCCAATGAAATAGCAAGTAGAATCCTTTTTTGAGATCAAAATTCAAATCTGAAATCATTCACATTATTAACTGCTTGCGTATTCGACCTTCTATCATCACAAAAATCTAGTATTCAACTTAATTGATTATCTTACATCAAACTATCAAAATTTCAAATTGGTGAACTATGGTCAACTCATAGTTTCACCTAGTCAAACATGGTCTGTTGGACCTCTAAACGATGCAGAATGCATTCTTGAATGTGTTTAACCACTTCTCAAATCAATTAACATGCTTCTAAACTATGAGCACTGACTTTTCTTGTCAAATTTCAATTTTGATCCCGAAGGGGACATGGTATTGCACATCATTCAAAGTCTGTAAATCAAATTCTATCAATCTTTCCTTGGTAATCAAGACAACCACGTCTAGTTATTGATTCATCAAAAAACCTCATCGCTCAGGGAAAATCTATCATCACTTGGGGCATATCAGATTCATCAAGATCCATATCAATCTGGTATTCTCCTAATCTTTTAAACTGTATCAGTTTTTGCAACCATCAGATCATAGTGTTCTTTCCTTGGTTCTTTGGCAACTGAAGGGTTCGAATGTGATACCTGCTAGTTCTGCTAAGAAAATCAAGTCTAGAACCGGTCACTCACTTCTTAGCAATCCTAAGGTTTGGAATCAGGTGTTTTGACACTCTTTCACAATCATAGGTTCATTTGCTGTTATAGTGAAAATTATCTTTGGTCATTCAGGACCTATTATCTCCATATCAAATCAATATCAATCAACTTCTATCTCATATCAATTATCAATTTCAAACATCAGTTTCATATCTTTATCAAACACAAACTTTCTTTGAGCCACTACGCTTCACACAGTAATTCAAAGAGGGGCAAAATGTAATACCCCAAAAATGGGCTATAAGTTCATTAATCTTCTATATCTACAAATCGAATGAAATCAACATCGAAGTCCTAACCTAAGGCACATCTAAACATCATCGAATCCTAATTGATTATCTTAAATTCTGCATCGGGGAATATTCCTAGCAATATTCCTAATTATCTTAATTATCTTTAATTTAATGATTATTTGGCGATAAATCATATTTATCCTAAGTTTGATTAATTGAATATTTTCATATTTAATTAATTAGATTTAATATCTTGCCACTTAATTATTTAATTAAATTTAATTCTATCTCTTATTAATTGTATTATTTAATTTTGACAATAAATCCAATATCCTATGAATAATTGATTAAATTCTTATTTAATTAATTAAAGCAAGTTGTCATTATTTAATAATATAGTTTTTAATAAAAGTTTGATAAAATAGTTAATTAACCCATAAATTAATTATTTTATTTCAAAAATCAGTTAAGTTGAGCATAAATCACTTTATTTATTTATTAAATCATAATTATCCATGTGCACATTCAAGGACCAGTTAAACTCAAAATTGGAAAATCAATGCAAGTTGTTAGCTTTTCGAAACTCAACATCTTTTTGAGTTTTAAAGTTGATCTAAACTTCTAATTCGAGTTGAACTGTGCTTTTGCATGATTTTTGTGACTTAATTATTCTTTATTTAAAAATAACTCAAAAATCATGCTGAGCTATTTGAGTGATTTATGGCTTTTTCTCATGCACCTCCAAAGCCCTGGATTTCTATAAAATCAAGGCTCAGCTCTTCATAATTCATCTCGCAAATTGCAAACTTATTCTACAGGAATCATAGCATATCAAATTTGGAGAATTTGCACAATTGGAGCTTGAAAGATAAATTTGAGGATTCGAAGCTTTGTGAGATCAATTTCAAATTCATAGCTTTCATATTATTGTTAAAATTTTCATTCTCATATCATATCATTTCTAGATTAGCATTGCATATCAATTTACATATCAGCATAGATTCATATCATTATTAGATCAATTTCCATATTAGCATAGATTCATATCAGTTTTCATCATATTATTGCATAGAAAATACCAAAAAAAAAGATTAATTGCATTCATATTTCATATCAGTTTGACATTCAAATCCTTCATTTAGGTGTCATCTAGGTCACTGATCTTGATAACAATCTGAGAACATTAATCTCGCACCTACTAGAAGGCAGTAAATCGCTTGGTTAAATTAGATTTCAATTTTGCAAGATTTTGATTATAGCTAACCTCTAATGTTTTACTAAAGTGTTGTGTCTACAGATCAAGTACAAAATTCACACACACACTTCTTTATCAACTTGGATAAACATTTAACATGAGAGATTTACACCTCCATTTCAATTAAGTAGAATGCATCAACATGATAGCAAGGAATCCTTATTTACATTTCAACCAATGAAATAACATTTGGTAACCATACATGAATGATAGTATCTAAAGAACATGATTTTCTCAAATACATTTGCACATTCAAATTTACATATGGAGGCCTCTTTGAGGACCTTTAAAGAACCATAAAATATAAGATTTAGGCTTCTTCTTTCAACAATAGGATTACAAAATTACACATGCACACTCAACTTTGGGAGCTATTTTTCAACATCTTGGACAACACTTTAACCTCCAAGCTTTGCACCTACATTGAGCTTCCAAAAATCTCCAAGAAACAAGGAAAAAAAGAAGGCCATGGGATGCTCACCTCCCATCGTAGGCCTCTCATGAGGCCACCCCCGAGCTTGGGGAAACCACACCGAATGGGATACACACACTCAAATAAAAAAAACTCACAAGATAGCATAAATTGCAAACCCAAATTCCCTCAAGGGTGAAACTAAGAAATTCCAAGAACTCCTTTTGTGGGGTGTGGGTGGACAACCCATGGAGACAACCATTTTATGAAAACAAGGCCACACATGGACCCAAATAAACACAATATCAAAACAAGGCTCACATGGCCAATATTTCCCTCCTTATACCCCCAATTCCTCATGGGCTAAAATGCAAGGTTACTTGGGGAAAACACTCAACCCAAGTTTTATCTTTTCCCACACATGGAGGAGACTCTACACATGGAGTTGCCTCCATTTCCCACACCCCCTCTTGGTTTCTCTTCCCTCCCATGGGTGAGTGAACCAAGAGCATACAACCCAAATCCAACGACAAAAGAAAACACAAAGATGCTTTCTCTCACCATGACCAACCATGTGGAGCTAAAACACAACAAAGAATCAAGAGCAAAGCTTCCTCCATGACCAACCATGGGGAGCCAAAGGAGAAACATACACTCATACATCCTCTACAACAAGAGTGAGAGTGAAATTCAAACCTCAAGTCCAAATGAAAATTAAGGTGAGTTGAGTCCTTTTCCCAATTCCAAGCTTTCTTCCTCCTCTAACTTTGGTGATCTCTAAGGATAGAGAATGGGTGAACAACACCAATGTTCTCCAAAATTCTACTAAAAGGACCTCTAATCCAACTCCCAAAATCCTAGGGAAAGGCAAGCCCTCTCATTGGTTGACAAAACCCCAAACCTTACACACCCCTCTCCTCATAAAGGTGGTCCTTGGAGGTGGGTGACCTAGGACTTCTCCAAACAAGGAAGATGGTCATGAAAGTACTTTTTGAGTCATATGACAAGATGCAATTTTCGCTCAAGATTAAATATGCACTTTTTGAGGGGTCAAAAAGTCAATCTTGGGCTTCTCCCATGTTGAAAATACCCCTAACCCATAGGTACATGGAATGAGTTAGCTAAAAATGCATAAAACCACTCCCTAAGGCCACTTTTAACCCTCTAAAACTCATGATTAAGAGTATGCACGAAAATGGAAGATGGGGACTTCATTATGGGGTCCTATGACAAGTGGGTGTGCTTAGCATTTCCCCCAAAAGGCTTCTAGAATGTGCTCTCCCTCAACCACATGGCATACCTTGATAACATTAAGCACTAGTGTCAAGTGACACATCACAAAATAACATTACACACAAGGTATGTCTAATTTGTCACAATACTTAACATTCCTACACACATACATCCAAATTACTACTATGAATAAAATACTTTACAACAAGGCCTTGAGTCTCTTCATAGACGGGGCCTTGGCTTAACTGATTACACATACATTCAATGTGATTTCTCCAAATATAATTCCATGGTCCTTTAACCTAAAAAACCTTAATGCAACATTAGTAATTCAAGGAAGAAACCAATATAATTAAATATGCAAAATACAACATCCCTACAATAATCCCAATCCAACTGCATATGATCATATAGGGTACAATAATCAAATCAATACACTTTCAATTGCATCTCTAATGCATACTAATCTCATAATTCAATTGAAATCATGATCATCAATAATCTAACATCATCATAAGGTAGTCATCAATTACTCATAACATCAATCCAGTGAAGATGTCTAACATGATATTCATTTGCAACATAGAATTCAATTGCATTCTTACAATCACTTTCTCATAATTCATAATTCAATGCATACATCTAATCACTTTCATATAGTGCATAATTCAAATGCATATAATTTTATACACACAAGTTATAATTTCTACTATGTAATCAAAGTCACATAAAGTATAGTTCCCTCATACAGATCATAATCCAAATGTAGGCTTGCAAACATATAGAATACATTCATTATTTCAATTCAATTCAATCTACATAATTCAATTGCATAACTCCATAGTACTCCTAATCCCAAAGATTTTGAATTTTCCTTAGCATAATATTTAAGATAAATCGATGGTTCAACACTGGTAAGGGGTAACCATAATAGTCAGGTCCTATAAAATTCTTATCACAAGTATGATTAAATTTCCTAATCTAGGAAAACAAAATGCAGAATAATCCTATTAGTCTAGGATCTAACAAATCCTTGTTCAGGGTTCTAATAATATCACCAAAACATCACTATGGTATAACCATATAATACATCATCAAAAAATTACTCATCCTCCTCATAGGAGTTACTAGAATCATCACATCAACTATTAATTTAATCCAAGATAAAATTATGACTTAACACATAACTAAATTGGCATTTACATCTCAACTTCTTGAATCTAATCCTTTTGACAAAAGTACTCAATGGAACCTTAATAGTCTAGCTGGATCTATGATTTGTAGGGTAACATACTACATCCAAGATTCATTTACACAATTAATAACCCAGAGATATCACCTCTATCATTGTGACACTTAGTTGATAGGTACTAATATGAAGGTACAATATATAGGTCTATCTTGAGGTACAATTTCATTAGGGATTTACCAATCATCCAGATACTACAAAACCCCTTAATCCTCCAACATCAAAGTGTCAAGGAAAAGGTGGAAATGGGGTGGGCCTTACACCTTTCTAGGATAGGCATCATCCTTCTTGTGGGCAAGGATGTCAGGAAAATTGTTGAGCAAATATGTAAGTTAAGGAGTGATAGGCATGGGATGACAATTGAGCCTATTGAGCAAGAAGACATCAAATTGATGTCTATGATACTTGGATATAGGTTTCATCACACTAGAAGAGTGAATAGTGTATCTATGGGCACAATTCTAGCAACCATTAGACTTGTAAAGGAAGATGCAGAGTTCAATTTGTGTGAGATCTTGTGGGCACAGTTGATTGATAACATCAAGGCAATCAAGCAAGACAAGACCAAGATATTCAGGTTTGGGTCTTTGATCATTTACATGTACCTTCATATTATTGGGAAAGTATTAGATTTGTATTTGGACAAAGCCATTCCAACCATGCCATAGATATCCAATAAAGCATCCACTGAAAGCACATTGAGAGATTATATAACATTGGAGTTGAAGACCTTTAGGGTCAAGATGCAAATGAGGTATAGAATTTGAGAAAACATTGTTGAAAAGTATAAGGATACTATTTGCTATATGGTAGAGATAGACACAACTTTTATGGAAGTTGTTGAGCCAAGAACTAAGTGGATTCATCCACTTGGTTATGAGGTAGAGGAATAGGTCCTTGAAGCATATGCACAGGTTCTACTATCAGCCCCCAAAGACCCTAATGAGCCAAGATGGGGAACTTATGTGGAAAAGACAAGAGAAATAGATGCAAAAATAAACAATGTACAAACTAAGAGGAAAGCCTCTAAGATACTCAAAATTCATTGAGTAACACAAGAAGACCTAGACAAAGCAAGGGAAGAGAAGATTGCTTTGGAAATTGAGAGTGCATCCATAGTGGAAGCTAAGTCTGATGATCCTAACATGAAAAAGGTAAAGATTGAGAAGACTGATGATCCAAAGGATTAATAGGATAAAATTGATGATATGAGTCTTGTGCCCACTACAATAGTCGATATTGAATCCATAGATGCATCTCCTAAGATGCCCACGAGGAGAAAACAATTCGACACAGAAAACCCTTCAACTATAAGTGTAGCCACAAGAAGAAAATTGAAAAATGTGCAGTCAACTCTAGAAGCTAGATTCATACCTAGTCTTCAAGTGTTAAGGACTAGAGTAGTAGAAGAAGGAAGGCTAGATCAGATAGCCAAGTTTGATGAAAAATATCATGAAATTGATAAGTCAGAGATTCATGAGATGTTGATCAAACATATGATAAAGTTCAAGAAGATAGTTCTTGAATTGAAGTCAGCTATCCTAGATAAGGTATGGGAGATTATGGATACCTTGAAGAGACAAGCCACTGAAGAAGACTATAAAATTAGGGAACAAACACTTGATTCCACTCTTCCAATATGTTTTGTTTAAGAAAAGTCATTGTTATTGAATTTTGTGAAGCCACACTTAAGGACAAAGATGAGAAAACTACACCTCATGAACAAAGACTATGAGCTGATATCTAAGGAAACAAAGAAGGCCTTTGAGAAGGTATTCTTAGAGTAGCACATGAAACCTAAGCCTGTGCCCATCACTCAAGCACCTAGTGAGCAAGAAAAAGTAGCAGAGACATCAAATATACCATTTGTAGTTCCTTAGGATTCAATGCCTACAGTGGTAACACCTTCAGAGGAAGTAAAGTTTGCGTCCATAATAGATACACAAAAAGATGATAAATCTTCATTGACAATGTAGACATTGCAATGGCGGCCATAGACATTGACTTGGATAAGTTTGAAGAAGCTTTTGTGAGCACACAAGAAGCTGAAATGCTATGCAGCAACACACTACCCACTCATCAAGAAGAAGCATTGACTGATGATGATAAAGAAGAAGAAAAGATGAAAGAAAAGAAAGAACAAGGAAAAGAAATAGAAAAAGAAAAAATAGAGAAAGAGGAAGAAAATAAAGAAGGAAAGAAAAAAGAAGATGAGAAAAAGGATGAAATGTTGGTAAAACAAAAAGTGTTGGATAGCACTCCCATCACTCCTTCAGTAGCATTGTTGTCAAGTTTGACACTTGACACATCCAGTTTGGACTCATGGAGAGAAGAAGATGTAATTAAGTTTAGATTCTTAGCTATGGAGAAAGCCAAAGAAAATAAAGTAATGAAGAATCCCCTCCTAGTAGAATCAGTAAATATTTTGAACAATCTATTACCAGAGGACAAGAAAGTGTCAAAGATACACTTGGTTGATGATGTGAGTATAGTCATCTCACATTTCAAAAGCAATTTCAAAAGCCTTGAAGAATCTACATCCCTAGTTGCAGAAGAAAAATATCTAAAGAAAAGATTGAATGAATTGATCAGTAACTTTGCACTTGACCTCAACTCCCTCAAGACCAATCAAGCATCCTTGAAAGAATTTGCATATCAAGGAATAAAAATCATTGCAGAATGCATGGATCAAGATAATCTCACCAATGCTCATTTTAAGAAAATCAAAGAGGCTGAAGCTATGATTGAGCAAGTGAAGAGTTCAGTAAAAGAAAAATCCATAGATGTGAACATGTGCAATAATTTCTACCAAAGTCAGATAGACAAAATTGAGAAGGCAGAAAAGGTGATGACAAAGTTAAGAGCTAGACAGACGCAGTTGAGGAATGCTCTTGTGCCCTCATTAGACATCCTAAATCAGAACATCAAGGAGATTGATGCCACCATGATAACCTATGATCAAGGTCCTTCCATAGATTTGAAGAAGATGGAGAAGCTTCAGTATGCTTTATGTGCCCATCTCCAGATAGTAAACTTTTTGGTCACATTCTGGAAGAAGGAGATCCAAAACCTAAGGTTACATATCCGGATGTTTTCCCTCAGTGAGTATGTATAGATACAATTTTTTGAAACACCTTTGTCATTAATGTCAAAGGGGGAGTTGTGTATAGAATATGGATCATAATATGTATAGGGAGATATAAGTATATGTATAGAAGAACAAAAGTTTTTGTATTAAGGACAGTTAGCAACTTGACCATATTCCTTTGTTGCCATCAATGACAAAGGGGGAGATTGTTGGAAAGTTGTATATACTAATGTATATGACTTGATATAGTGTTTTCATTATGGAAAAAAATTCATATAGCAGTTTGGAGTCAGGGCACTTGAAGAGAAGATCAAAAATCAGTTAAGTGTTGAAGACTGGACAGTGTACAAAGTTCTTGCAGCTAAGAGCATCAGCGCATGTGTGTAAAAAATAATTATGGTATGCACCTTAGAAGTTAATTTGGTTAGACTATACTCATGATTATTCTATGAGTACATGATCAAATGTGCAAGGATGAGAAAGTTACAATCAGTTGAAGTTGCACAGCCAGTGAGTGCCAAAGAAGAACAGAGCATGAAGCCGACAATTAGTATTTTGGTTTGTGGATATAATGTAATGTTGTAAAGTCTACATGCCTATTGTATTTAGGTTGCTGACATGTATACTTATTTTTTTTTAAGCACGCTTAAGCTGATTCACTTGGAAGCATTATATGTAATAGGTCTAAGGGCCGACCTAGTTGTTTATTTTGTATGTGCATATAAATATAAGATGCACCCATTGCATTCGGTATGGAGGTTGATAGAAAGTTGTGATAAGCAGAACAGAAGTGTGCAAAGATAGTATAAGATGTATTAGATATTTTCTAGAGGTCAAAGCATCAATGCATTAAAGGAACTGATCTGATAAGTAGTGTCATAGTGATAGTTCATCTTGTAGATATAGTGTGTATCTGAGATCAGAAGGTTGTAGCCTTCACCACTTGAGTAGTGAGCTCTAGGAAAGTGTGTCCACTCCCCTAATAGGGATTATTGTAAAAGACTCCTAATAGGGTTTGACCCTTGACAAGGTCTACTGTACTTAAAGCATTGTAAAGAAACTCCTAACAGGGTTAAGGATCTTCTAACAAGGATCACAAAACACTAGTGCAGAATATTAGTGGATGTCAATTCCCACCAAGTTTTTTACCTATTTGGGTTTCCCTATAACCATATTGGTGTCATGTGTTGATTTCATGTTTTGTGTTTATGTGAATGTTTAATTTATTACATAAGAATTTAAGTTCAGTATAAAGATTAAAATGAAAAGTTAAAATACAGTCAACACTGATTCATCCACCCCCTCTCATTTTTCCCATTCCTAACATTTTCATGGATGTCAACCTCCTTATATAGATTGCTAGATGTTATGACCCCATGACAAGGTGTGTCAAATATATTAATGGAATGGACTTGGTAAGAATCACATAGGATGACATCAGACAGGTCTTCTCATTGAATGATCCTTTTGTTAGGCTTGAAAAAATTGACTTTGAAGAATTTAACAAAATCTATGAGGCACAGATAGACTATCTAAGGTCTAGCCCTTTAAGGGATTTCTTTGGCCAAATTGGTGCCATGTGTATGGTTAGTCTGAGGACACCTGAGCCTTTTAGGTTGGACCTTTTTAGTTTGAGAGCACAAGTTGTATATAAGTCCTTAGCTCTAATTTTTGGACAAGATGAGGCTACACGTATGCCTATCCCTTACATGTTTATGATGGTACAATCCCTTCACCCCCACTTGGCACTGATTTTTTATTTTTCCCCTTACCTTGTAGACCTAATCCATGAAGGATTAATGGGGATAAAAAATATGAAGGTGGGCAGGCCTTTTGGATGGTATTCTATGCTAATACACATATTTTTATACAAAGGTGTGGACTTATTCATAAAAACAATGGATATTGTGAGAGAGAAGAACGAAGAGGCATTGCCAATCCACTTGTGGACCATAGAATTGTCATGGGATAGGGTAGAGGCTAGATACCTGGTTTTTGATAGAAATTTGGCCTCAAGGCTTAGGTCCTTGTTATTCTTTGAAAATACTAGAATTCCCATGGAACTATTAAAGCTAATAAGGCCAAAGGAGTTTTGTAAGGATATCACCATAGTACACAATTTTGGTGATATAATTTTATATCTAGTTTCCACATTTTTAGGGTTTATGGTTGTAGAAAGGCACCTTATATTTTTCCCTATCAAGTCCCTTTAAAATTGGGGTATGCTAAAATATTGAGGTAGTTAGGTGATTTGCAAGATGCAACTTTGACAAATAGAGGAAAGGGAACTTTCTTCTGAAGTATCACCATAGCCCACCAATACATCATCATCAAGACATGATGGGTACACTTGAATCAAGTCCTACAACCTTATAGATTGGCTACTATTGTGGTGAGGTGTGCAGATAATGAAGGTTTCATATCTAGAGTATTTAGAGAAAAGGTGAAGTGTTCTATCATGGAGCACCAATTTAATTTTCTAGAGGATATAATTAGGGATGAGTTTGATCTCCAAGCTCAAGAGGTCAAAAAGGAGAAATGGATTATCTACAAGAAAACTATAGATTTTATCAAGAATTTTGATAGAGAATATAATTAATTTAAAGCTTTTAAGCCATGGGCAAGAAAGGTAGATGCCCTTATGGAGCAATTTGAAGGGGTTATGCAAGCAGAAAATGAAAAGAGGGCTTCAGTGAGTAAAATGGATCTTGATAGGGTAAGAAGGATTTTGTGCCAACTAGGGTACACAAAGTTGACCCCTAGAGGAATGTATACAATCTAGGAGAGGAAGGGATATAGTGTTCTCCCAGCTCAACAAAATGATAGGAGTCTTCCATCCTCCTCCAAGGGGAAGAGACCTATAAGTGACCAAATAGTAGAGGAGCCCTCTCCAAAGAGGCATAGATAGGAGGAATCCCAACCAGGGCAAGAAATGTATTCTCCTTTCGAGCCCCCATTGCAATTGGATGAACATGGATTTTCTTGGCAATTGGTACAGTTAAGGAATGAGGGAAGTATTTTTGTTTCAAATGATGAGATGCAAGAGGGGATGCCAGAGGCACCCAAAGGAGTAAAAATGGACCTCACAATGGTAGAGTTTGAGGGTAAGTAAATAGACCCAATTTTGAAACAGGCTAGTGATTCCTTCATTTCATAAGACAAATTTGTTAAGACTAGGGCTTTCTTTCAATTTTTGTGGAGGATGAAAATAAATCTATATAAGGAAATTTGTGAGAAGAAGAAAGAAGAATTCCTTGATAGGGATATAACTAAAATTGAAAATGAGACAAAGGGGTAAATGATGAAGAAATTTGAGAAGATAACCCCAAAAGAAGGAAGAGCCATGGTTCATACTACAAGAGTGTTGATTCTCCCTGAATGGGATATTGATGATGCTATAATTTTTGATTCAGTCAGGAAGAGTAAATTTATAGTACTCTCTACTACAGAGAAGGCACAACAAGCTACCAAGGGTGTGTCTTTCTCTGATGATCATGCTTCCCTAGTCATGTGGTCCCTTAAGAGGGGAGAAAATAAAGATAAGAAGGAAGCTTTCTCCTCAGAATATGCTGGCAATTTTTTAGTACAAAGATTTGGTGAGACTTCAGGTTTTGAAGCCTTGAATATAATCTTGGAGATAGGCAAGTTCAATATAAAAGTAGTAGAGAAGGATGCTAGAGAAAAGGAGGAGTTAAGGATAAAATTTACGACTATCCTTAAATCCTATAATGAGTTGAAGATAGAGTTGATCCAGAAGGACAAGCTGATTGCATAGTTGTCATGACCCCAGGATCAAAGATCACCCCAGTTGATGATCGCTAATAAACCAGTGGTGGCTCCATCCTCCAGCCCAATTATTGAGTTTCCACCATCTCCTTTCCTAGAAACAAATATAGAGGCCAGAATCATTTGGGAAAATCATCATTTGCTTGAGGAAACAAATAAAATGAAAGAGAGTAGAGAAGAGTTGAATAAGAAAAGGTTACTGAAATTGTGATGCAATTTGCTACTAGTTTGAATCCTACAATCTTGTTTGATCATGCTAGGAGACTACAAATATTGCTCACATCTTTTAGTAGGCATAATGAGGAGTTGGGTCCAATTTTGAATAAGTGGATTGACAGATCTCCAAATATAAGGTTATTTCGCTAGCTATCTAAGGGCCAAGTTGATCCTGATCCATTGATCAAATCAATGCATCAATTTGTAAAAAGGCTTTTTGAGTATATAGAGGCTAAATTCCTTATGGATAAAAAATATAAAGAAAAGGTTACTGAAAATGTGATGTAATTTGCTACTAATTTGAATCCTACAATCTTGTTTGATCATACTAGGAGACTGCAAATATTTCTCACATCTTTTAGTAGGCATAATGAGGAGTTGGGTCCAGTTTTGAATAAGTGGGTTGACAGATCTCCAAATATAAGGTTATTTCGCTAGCTATCTAAGGGCCAAGTTGATCCTAATCCATTGATCAAACCAGTGCATTAATTTGTAAAATGGATTGTTGAATACAAGATAATTTTGGATGATTTTGAAAGGAAATCCAATTTTCTGAAGAGATAATTGACACTCCCTTGTTGTGACCTGATTCCAAGATTTTTCAAGAAAAATGGTGATCTTAAGGAATTAATCAAATGGAGAGCAAGAATGGATGATGATTTTTCTACTAGGATGACTAGCATTTTAACTTTGGAAAATACTTTCTTCTTCATACACACTATTAAAACATTAATATATGCCAAGTCCAAGTTTGACTTCATTCAGTGCACAATCAGTCAGATGGAGAACAAGTGGGAACAATTGTCCGACAGAAAGGCTAAAATTGTCAATTTTGTGTTCCCAAATGAAGAGGTATTTAATAGGTGGAGATACCAGTACATTCCCCATGCTGAAAAGCCAAACTCTCCATCTACTTCTTGAGACAAGAAAAGATTGTGACTCATTGGTTTTAAAGTGGTTGAGATGTAAAGTGAATTTATTGCAGGAATAACTATGAAGAAGGGGAAATCAGATTTGCTTGAATGGATCGAGGAAAGGATTGAAGACTTGAAGAGAAGTGGC
Organism: Chamaecyparis obtusa; assembly: GCA_027943335.1. NCBI lineage: Eukaryota > Viridiplantae > Streptophyta > Pinopsida > Cupressales > Cupressaceae > Chamaecyparis > Chamaecyparis obtusa. The sequence continues at coordinate 187,540 of BSBK01007087.1, read as the reverse complement.
TCACTTATAGAATGTCGGTCCAAAATCTGATTGAGACATTTATGGTAAACCCAGAGGGGTTGTTGTAATTTCTAGGGTAAATTTTTGTAAACCCTAATATGATTGGTAGCTTGTTGTATTTCCTTGTATATAAAATGAATTTCCATGATCATATTAGGCATTGAGAGTATTAGGTGTTGAGAAGATAAAAAATTTGAAACCCTAACCCTCAGTTGAGGATTTTTATATTTTGTATCATTTCTTGTCAAGTAATAGAGAAAAAGCACAGGTTGATACTTTTATCTACAGGCTTTCTACTCAGTATATATTGTATACAAATGATCAAAGGTTATACTTAATATAAATCTCAGGTGGTTACCTCTCCTTCATGTCAAATCTATGAATTTCTGAGTCTATCAGAGACTTATGTGTATGTATTTTTTCTTTGAGTTCTGATATAGCGTTAGATTAAATATTTCTCATAGTGGATACATGTTCATTTGAATTGCATAAGGATTGTTTGCAAGTAGGAAAGAGTTAGAGTATTTGTATTTATTCTCATGAACTAAGTTCTTCAAGGATCTTTGTATTTTCTCTATTTGTTGGTTTTATTTGCCCAATGGATAAGGCACTTGCCTGTGTAAATGCATCTTTATTCTATAAGGAATGATTGAAATCATTATAGTAAAAAAAACAATAATCAAAACTAGTCATTTAATTTTATTTACTTAGAGAAGTAATTATTCTATCCAGTGATGTAAAGTCAATTAGTAATATGTTGTTATTTATTACTTTCTCACTGATATCTGTTGTCAGATCTAGTATCAAGTAAAGAATAGAGTTACATCTATTGGATCAGGTATACCCACCTTGGTTTTGTAGAGCCATAAGTGAAGAGGGAAGTCTTTTCCCTATAGTTGGTCCAGTTATCTCAGATCTCCTCATATTTGGAACTAACTAGTCCAAAAAATCAATCAGATATATATTGGTGTCCTTTAGAGTGTAAAATATTTTCAAGAACCAAAATCTCTCTTGAATCATAAACTTTTCATCAATCTTTACATGTGCACTTTCAATGATCTTCAATCTCAAATTAAAACATCTATAAGCTTTGCTTTTAGTAGAGTAACCAAGAAAAATACCTTCATTTCTTCTTGCATCAAACTTACCAACACCATCATCTCTCTTGATGTAGCACTTGCTTCCAAATATTCTAAAGTATTTTATTGTAGGTACATTCTCAAACCATAGCTCATAAGGTGTTTTGTCTGTGCCTAGCCTTAATTGAATTCTATTGATAGTATAGATTGTAGTATTGATTGCTTCTCTCCAATAGGTGTGTGCAACTTTACCTTCAATCATGATAGTGCATTTTGTGTCAAGTATGATCCTATTTCTTCTTTCTGCAATTCCATTCTACTGAGGGGTTCTAGGTTCACTTAGCTGTCTTTTTATCATGTTCTTTGCAATACTCATAAAATTTGTCAAAAGTGAATTCTCCTCCTGTATCTGATCTTAGACATTTGAAATTTAATCCAGACTCATTTTAAGATTTAGCTTTGAATATTTTGTACTTCTTAAATGCTTCAGATTTATCTTTTAAGAACACAACCCACATAATTCTAGAATAGTCATCAACAAACAAAATAAATTACCTTTCACCATAATATGTGTAATGTGGAAAATGAGGATAGGTAGGGTTTTAACAAGGTACCTAATAGGAATCCTCAACCAACATTCTCCACAATACATGTATAGGAATTGATAGCAATGTAAATCTAGAAATATTTGAAATCATATAGGATAAAGTACATACCTCATAATAAAAATGATCTGGAAATGCTTGTGTTCACTTTCAGAAAGTTTTGCAACCAGATCTAGGACCAGAAAATTGAAACAGAGAAAACCCAAAAATATTTTTCAATTCAAAGGAAAGTCTACTTTGACCCTAGGATTGGGGTAAAATCTTTCCCTGGGGTACAATCTTGACCCCCAATGAAAGTTGTCCTTGACCTGAAACTGCTCCGACATAAATTCTGTTCACAGATCCCAAAATTTTGATGGAAATGGTACTTAGATCCACTCTGCAACTTCCAAAACAATGATCATAGATATTTGAAAATGGTGTTTTGGGGTGGCTATATAGGTTTTTTCCATAGTCAAACCCCCATTTTGGTGATCTCTACCTCCAAAAATTGTGAGGAATGGGAACACTGAGAGGGGGGGGGGGTGAATCAGAGTTCACTGTATATTTATCTTTCTACTTAATCTTTAAATTGAACTTAAATGCTTAATTACTGAAATGAACATCCACATAAACATGAAACATGAAATCAACACATAACACCAATATGGTTATGAGGAAACCCAAATAGGTAAAAACCCTAGTGGGAATTGACACCCACTAATATTTTGTACTAGTGTTTAGTGATCCTTGTTAGAAGATCCTTAACCCTGTTATGAGTTTCTTTACAATGTATTAAGTACAGTAGACCTTGTTAAGGGTCAGACCCTATTAGGAGTCTTTTACAATAGTCCCTATTAGGGGAGTGGATGCATTGTCCTAGAGCTCACTACTCAAGTGGTGAAGGCTGCAACCTTCTGATCTCAGATACACACTATATTTGTTGGATGAATTGTCATTATGACACTACTTGTCAAATTAGTTCCTTTGATGCACTGATTCTTTGACCCCTTGCAAAGCTCTAATACATCTTATAGTCTCTTCACGTATTTATGCTCTACTTACTACAACTCTATATCAAATTTTATACCAATTACAATGGGCACATCTCATATTTATATGCGCATACAAAATAAACAACTAGGTCGGCCCTTAAACCTATTACATACAATGCTTCCAAATGAATTGTCTCAAGTGTGTGTACAAAAAAAAATATATACATGTCAGAAACCTAATTACAATAGGCTCATAGCCTTTACATCAATAGAATATAACCGCAACTCAAAATGATAACAATCCGTTGCTTACTCTATTCTTTACTGGCACTGACTGGTTGTGTAACTTCATCTGTCTGTATCTTCCTCATACTTGCATATCTAATCATGCACTCATAGAATAAGCATGAATATATTCTAACCAACTTAACTTCTAGGGTGCACACCATAGCTCGATCATACACATGTGCATTGATGCTCTAAGCTTTAGGAACTCTGTACACTATCCAATCTTCAACACTTAACTGATTTCTGATCTTTACATTAAGTGCACTCACTCCAAACTTCTCTATGACTTTGTTTCCATAATGAAAAAACTATATTAAGCCATATACACCATTATAGCTAGCTTGAAAACAATCTCCCCCTTTGTCATTGATGGAACCAAAAGAATATGGCCAAGTTATTAACTATCCTTAATACAAAATATTTTTGTCTCCCTATATATTCTTTTTATCTTATAACTCCTTATACATATCTATACTTCATATTCTACACATACTCCCCCTTTGACATTAATGAAAAAGGTGTGTCAAAATTGAATCTACAAAAACTTACTGTGATAGTACATCCGAATATACAATCTACAGATTTTGGATCTCCTTCTTCCAAAATGTGATCAGTGAATTTACACTTTGTAGATGGGTGCATAAAGAATACTGAAGCTTCTCCATCTTCTCCAGATCAGTGCTAGGACCTTGATCATATGTCACCATGGTGGCATCAATATCCTTGATTTTTTGATTAAGGATGTCTAATGAGGGCACAAGAACATTCCTTAGCTGAGTCTGCCTAGCCCTTATCTTGGTCATCTCTTTTTCTGCTTTCTCAATTTAATCAATCTATCCTTGGTAGACATTGTTGCACATGCTCACATCAAAAGATGGATATTCCACTAATTTCTTGATGCCATCTATCATAGCTTTAGCCTCTTGAATCTTCTTGTATAGATCACCAGTTAACTTGTCTTGGTTCATGCATTCAACAATGATTTTTCTTCCCTTTGTTGCAAATTCCTTCAGGGATGCTTGACCAACCTTTAGTGAGCTTTGGTCAAGTGCATAGTTTCTGACCAATTCATTGATCCTTTACTTCATATATTTCTCCTCTGCAACTAAGGATGCATATTCTTCCAAGCTAGTGAAGTTTCCCTTGAACTGTGAATCACTGAACTGACATCATCAACTAAGTGTACTCTGGACACTTTCTTGTCTATAGGTAACAAACTATTTATAATGTTCACTGAATCTATAAGGAGGGGATTCCTCATCACTTGTTTCTCCTTGGCCTTCTCCATAGCTAGGATATTGAACTTAATCAAGTCTTCTTCTCCCCATGAGTCCAAACTAGTTGTGTCAGGTGTTAAACTTGACAAAAATGCTGCTGAAGGAGTGATGGGAGTGCTATCCATCACTTCTTGTTTTACCTAGTGTAGTTCAACTGGTTCATTTATCTCTAATTATTTTTCTATCTCTTTCTTTTCTTCTTTTTCTTTTTCTTTCTTCTCTTCCATCTTTTCTTCTTCTTTTTCATCTATTATATCTTCAATCAATACTTCTTCTTGATGAGTGGGAGGTGTGTTGCTGTATAAAATTTCAGCTTCTTATGTGATCACAAAAGCTTCTTCAAATTTATCCAATTCAGTGTCAGTGGCCACCATGGCTATCTCTACATTGTTAATGATAAATGTGCTATCCTTTAGTGACTCTATTATGGGCGCAAACTTATCTGCCTCTATTTGAGTTTATATTGTAGGTGTTGAATCCTGAGGACCTATCATTGATGCATTAGTGGGCTCTACCACATTGAATTCCTTTATGGGTACTTGTGTTGTGGTCCCAATAGCTGGATACATGTGCTTATTCATGAATACTTTCTTGAATGCCTTCCCTATTTCCTTAGCAACAAGATCATAGTTCTTGTCCATAATGTGCAAAGTCCTTGACTTTGTTTTGAGATGTGGCTTCACTAAGTCTATCAATAAAGAATTCTCCCCTAGAGAACATACAAGAAGAGTATCATCTAGAATCTTTTCCCTTATCTGTAGGTCTTCTTCAATAGCCTGTCCCTTTTGGAATTCTAGGATGTTCCACACATTATCAGGGATCATAGTCTTAAGTTCCAAGACTGTCTTCTTGAACTTCAGCATGTGTTTGACTATCATGAAATGTATCTCAGATTTGTCTATTTCACTATAATTTTCATAAAACTTCCCTACTTGATCAATTCTTCCCTCATCAATTATTCTTGCACTTAGTACATTGAGACTAGGTTTGAAACTTACTTCAGGAGGTGCTTGTGAGTTCTTTCTATTCCTTGTGACTCTTAAGGATGGGTGACTAGTGCTGATCTCTTTCTTCCTCTTTGGCATTGCCTTATACTCAAGAGGAGTAGTAAGGTCAATGGTTGCTTTGGGCACAAAATGAGTATCATTAGTGTTACCCTTTTGTTCATCATATTTTTTTATCTTTTCCTTCTTTAACTTGGGATCATTTGATTCTTCCTTTGCTACATCTGCACTTTCTAGTTCCAAAGAAATCTTTTGTTCCCTTTCTTTGTCTAGGTCTTCTTGAGACACTCCATGTATTCTCAAGATTTCTGAGGTCACTTTAGCAACCTTTCTTTTTGTTGTTGCGCTATTTAATACTACATCAACTTCTCTAGTTTTCTCCTCATAGGTTCCCCATCTTGGCTCATTAGGATCTTTAGGTGCTCCTAATAGGACTTGAGCATAAGCTTCTAAAACTTGTTCATCTACTTTGTATCCAAGTGGATGAATCCACTTTGTTCTTGGTTTCACTACCTCCATGCATGGTATGTCTGTCTCAACCATGAAACAAATGGTATCCTTGTAAAATTTCAATAATGTTCTCCAGTATCCTGTACCTCATCTGCATTTTGACCCTGAATGTCTTCAAATCTAGAATCATGTAGTCTCTTAGAGTGCTCTCTATAGATTCCTTGAAAGATATCTAAGGCATGGTGGGAATGGATTTTTCTTGATACAAATTAGATACTTTTCCTACAATGTGAAATTACATATAGATGATCAAAGACCCAAATCTGAATATTTTGATCTTATCATGCTTGATTTCCTTAATGTTATCAATCAATTGTGTGCACAAGATTTCACATAGGTTGAACTCTCCATTTTCTTTAAAAATTCTTATGGATGCAAGAATTGTGGCTGTTAACACACTTTTCACCCTACTCGTGTGTTGAAACCTATATCCAAGTATCATAGACATCAATTTGATGTCATTTTTCTCAATAGGCTCTATGGTCATTCCGTGCCTATCACTACTTGACTTGCAAGTCTATTCAACAATCTTCTTCACATATTTACCCACTGGAAGAATGATGCCTATCCTTAAGAGCCTTGTCATTTCATGAATTAGGTCACTGGTAATTCTATCTGGCACTTCACCTATCCAAAATAGGTCATCATGAATCCTTCTGAAAAGAATCTTGATCCATTCTGATTCATAGAACTCATATGTCGTAGCATACTACACTATAAGGTGATTATCCCACCATGCATACTCATTCAAGAAGGATTTTTCTAGTTTTAACATGGTTTCCATGTGCACCCTTAGTCTATCCAATCCTACTAGTTCTTTCTTATAGTAGATGTATGCCCTAATGTCCTCGAAATGCATAATGCCCATAGGTGTGTGGGAGAATGCCCCTTCTAGGTCATCTAGTGTAGACTTAAATGGATGTCTCTTAAACACATATCATTTCTTCTATGCAACATCAAATACTGTAGGAGTGGCCATCACTTACTTTAATATCACTTTCACAAAGGTTTCCAAGGGATTTTGAATCGGCGTGATGAACTAGGGTTTCTGCAACTAATCAAATGCACATCAAATCACTTGATCCAACTACAATCCTTCTCAATCAACTACTAAGATTCTTCTACTATTCAATCACTCTCAAGTCAAATGCAATGAGAGATCTTCTAACTTCTATGTACTTTAAAGTAGAATTTCTACCATTAATGCTTGTCACATAGACCAGGCGGTCACTTGGAAATTTCTATCTTTCATTCTGCAGAGAATCAGCTAGTGCACTCTTGCATGAAGGTTTCTCTAGTCTCCAAAAGCTTAATTCCAAAGGCGCATACTCTAAGAGTGAGTATACCAGCCACACAGGGGTCTAGAGCTAAATTAACTCCCCCTATAACCCTGAGGGCCATTCATCCAGATGTAGAGGGTGTGTCCACTATGGATGCATCCAATACATACTCATCGACCTTGTACATCTTTATTTCTGACCAAATCAAGCTCACATCCTTTGAAGCTTTCAAAAAATTGACTTCTCCTTCGAGATCCAAAACTGGTTCTTTGAGCTTTTTGGGGCTTTCCTGACCTTGCATCCTTGATCTGCAAAAATTTGATATGTGTCCAACTTTTTTACAAGAATGACAAATGACTAGAGGCCTTATATTCCTTGGCACATTGACCGAGTCACCATCTTACATTGTTTAGCTGAATGACCATTATAGTTACATATCTAACATGTAACATTCTGAGAGCTTCTTACATTTGATTGATTCTGATTTATTTGATTATGAGTCCTATTCTTTTGGCTTGTCTTTCAATTCATATCTCTATGTCCAAATTTATTGCATGAATAACAATAAACATTGAAAGGTCTTACCTCTGTATAGTTCCTTGCTATGTGTCCATGCTTGTTACAAGCATAACACATGTGGTCTATAGGATTGCACTCATTCTTAGGTGGTTCACCATTATCTTCAATTTGATCTTCAGTCTTCTTAGTATCAGTAGAGTCCTTTTGTGCATTCATTCTTGCTTGCATGTTGTCAATCTAATTTTGTGCTTCATTATGTCCAATGCAGCTAGTATCTCCTTTGGCTCTTCTTGCATACAACTAAGATTCTATTAAATTATAATTGGTGTGTAATTTATCAATGTGATTCTTAGCCTCTTTCAATTTAGATTCCAAGCTTTCCTTGTTTTTTCTTAGTTCTAAGATTTCCATGTTTTCTTGCCTCAATTCTTCATTCAGTTGAAGGTTCTCTTTGACATGTTCATCATAAACTTCCTGATTGTTAGTAAGCTTAGCATCAAATTCTTCATAGCCAGTTGTCATGCCATAACATAACATAGTCTAACACACACAATTTTTTATTTTTTTTTAAGATAAAAGGATAAAAGTATTCTACATCAAGATGCGGGTAAAAAGGTGATAATGACAAGGTCTCAATGAGACAGGAGGACACAACCTCTACAATCGACTTAATGATCAATTCTATCGATCGACAATCTGACAAACTTATAGATTAACCAAGAATGATAGAAGAGTTATTTGATCATATTATTATATATCTAGGTTAACCATTATCCATAAGTCCCATTTTTTTATTATAATAATTGAATAAAATTATGCTTATTTGAAGATTAGGGGCATATGTTTAATTGTTTAAATGTTTCCAAATTCTAATTTTATAGACTGACAATCTAAGTTATTCTTTCAAGGATTTATTTTCTTCATTTAACTTCTTGATGACTAATTGATCATCACTAAGTTTTTCCCTTAGTTCTTCAGTTTCTCTTTCATATTTGTCCAGGTCTTCAAGAGTAGCTTTTAGATTTCTTTTCAGATGCTTCATTTCTACTTTGTCCATGATCTCCTCAAGTGGTTAAACTTATTTTCTGAGCAATAGAGCTCTGATACCAATTGTTAGGAATGGGAACACTGAGAGGGGGGGGGGTGAATTAGTCTTCACTGTATATTTATCTTTCTACTTAATCTTTAAACTAAACTTAAATTTTTAAGTACTGAAATGAAAATCCACATAAAAATGAAACATGAAATCAACACATAACACCAATATGGTTATAGGGAAACCCAAATAGGTAAAAACCCTTGTGGGAATTGACACCCACTAATATTTTGTACTAGTGTTTAGTGATCCTTTTTAGAAGATCATTAACCCTGTTAGGAGTTTCTTTACAATGTATTAAGTACAATAGAACTTGTTAAGGGTCAGACCCTGTTTGGATTATTTTACAATAGTCCCTGTTAGGGGAGTGGATACACTATCCTAGAGTTCACTGCTCAATTGTTCAAGGCTGCAACCTTCTGATCTTAGATACACACTATATCTGCTGGATGAACTGTCACTATGACATTGCTTGTCAGATCAGTTCCTTTGATGCACTGATGCTTTGACCCCTTGCATATATCTAATACATCTTATAGTCTCTTTGCACACTTCTCTACTTATTACAATTATATATCAACTTCCATACAAATTACAATGGGCGTATCTGATATTTATATGCACATACAAAATAAACAGCTAGGTCGACCCTTAAACCTATTACATACAATGCTTCCAAATGAATTGGCTCAAGCATGTTTACAAAAAAAAAAATACATGTTAGAAACCTAATTAAAATAGGCACATAGCCTTTACATCAATAGAATACAACCACAAATCATAATGATAATAGTCAGCTGCTTACTTTGTTCTTTAATAGCACTCACTAGTTGTGTAACTTCATCTGTCTGTATCTTCCTCATACTTGCATATTTGATCATGCACTCATAGACTAAGCATGAGTATAGTCTAACCAACTTAAATTCTATGGTACACACCATAACTCAGTCATACACATGTGCACTGATTCTCTAAATGTGTAATGGCAAGATCTAATCCTCTAGATTAAAACCCTAGCATGAATGGTTATGAGAAACAAAATGCATAGATTTGAATATGATAAGAAAGCATGCCAAGCCCCCAAGGCTAAAGTACTCTTACCAAACTCATAATCCATAATTTCTACCCCATGTTTGTATGTTTGAATGCTTGAATATTGAAAATGGTGGATAAAGGAAGAAGAGATATCTCTTGCTCCAAATAGATGTTCATAATGGTGTGTTCACAAAAATGCTTGATATAAAAAATATCTTCTATATAATCCACTTGAAATCTTGCATCTTTACTTCACCATCGCTTTCTTACATCAATTGATTATGTCTCCACTTAATGGATGCTTGATGTGTACTTGTTTTTAAAATGAAGGCAAGAGAGAATCTTTATATAGAGGTTTCAAGGTTAGGCTCCTTGAGAAATGTAAGGGCCCATAATTCAAATTTCACCTCAAATTATGGTCCAATCTCAATAACCAACTAAATAGAGGTAAAATGGATTCACCACTATTTAGATAGAAAGGGAAGGGGAAAATATTGAGATCTATTCTCAAACCCAAATTCCCCAAGGAAGAGATCTAATTTGATCAACCAAAAAGGCTAATGCACAATCGAATCAATTTATGGAAAAGAGTAGGAAGAGAGAGAGTAAATCCAATATTTCCCTATGAATGGAATTTATGCTTGGAATATGAAATAATTGAAATACAACTACTAACCTCAAAATTAGGGTAGATCTAGAAAATGTTGAATTATGGTGTCTGTGTACACTTTTAGGAAAATTTGAAACCTATCTTGGACTGGAAATGTCAAGACAGAGAAAACCTAGAAATCTTTCCTCAAGATGGCTCAGCTTGGGTTTGACCCTCATAAAAGGTCAAATACCACATTCTTTATTTGAAGTTTGATTCAAATTTTGTTCCCAGATCCCAGAAGTTTGCTGAAAAGGGTATCCAAATTCACTCTTAGATCCAAAACTCTGCACCTGTACCTACAAGAAAATGGAGGTTTTTGTTTTATGGGGGGTTTTCCTTGGTCAAACCCTAGTTTGGAATCAACATTAATATTGAAATTGAAATGGAGAATGCTAGCAAGTAGTAGAAAAGGATCTAACAATGAAGCTATGCAATTCAATAGATATGAAATTGTATTTGAAATGTAAACAAGTATATTGATATGAAATCTTGAAAAAAAAAAAAATCTAAATCAAACCTCCATGGTTGTATGCTTGGAATTCACCTTGGTAAGAGAATGAAATGGATCTTGAAGATGAACAAAGGATCATGAAGGAAGATCACACCATCATGATGGCTAGATCTAGGGTTTGAATGATAAATCTTGAATGCTTGAACCAAATCCCTTCAATAGCTTGAATGCTTGAATCCTTGATCTTCAATGCAGAACTTGGATGGAGAAGAAGACTTGAAATGCTTGAATGGATGCTTGCTTGATCTATGTTCTCACAAAACTTGATGATGAAAATGAGAGAGGAAGGCCTCCTTTTATAGTGATCTAGGGCACACTCCTCTAGATGGGCCACCTTGGAGAATTAAATCCCAATTAGGTCCTCACCTTTAGAAAATATACCTAGATTAAATGCAATTAAAGGATTTACCATCTCAAAACCCGAAATGGCCGACTCGAAAGCGGGAGAATAAATCTCCTAAAAGCCTGAAGCTCGAAGATTCTAGAATTCAAAATTTTGGAGGAAGGGGTCAATGTCGAGGTTGACCCTGACCTAGTCAGGGTCAACCTAAGACATTGACCCTGATCCTAAGTTGACTCAGAACCAAGTCAAGAGGTCCCAAAGATGTCCAGGAACCTAGAATTGATGTCAGAACATGATAGAATGTTAGGAATAGACATAAAATCCTATGATTACTGAGATGAAGCCCAGGAGGATCCATTTCTAAATCCTACCTAGAAAAGAGAGCTATGGAAGAGTGAAATTTAGGAGAATCCTTAAGATCCTATCCCTAATCTCACCTAGGATGAAGCAAAAAAGAAGTGGAAAGCAGGGAGAAAGCCATATCAAAGAAAAGATCAATTCAAGGCATCCAATATGACCCCAAACCACTTACTCAAAGGGCTAAATGCTCTTAACATGGAAGTGCTTCCATTTTAAGATGATACATTAAGCCCCCACTTTAGCAAGAGTATGGATTCGTTGCAAACTCTTGGTAATGGAGAAGAAAGAGGAGATCCAAGTGGATTCACAAAGAGATAAAATAAAACTTAGCTAAGGGCACAAGCCCCAAGACTAAATATTCTAACTCAACATACACACATGAGGGTGCGAAACAATAAAACCAAAAGAACAAGGGTTAGCACTAAATAACCCAAATCAATTAGCATAAGAAACCTCATTAAGAAATATTCCTCATGTTAATATCATATTTGGAAAGCTATCATAAAATCATAAATGTTTACATAAGAAAGACAAGAGAAACACTATAAATAACATAGGTTCATGATCATGTCCTACTAGCATGAAAGCAAAAAAGAAAGAAAGGAGAAAGTGATTACCTCACCTAGTAAGATGCCCACCTAACCGTGAATCACCTTGGAGGGAGAGCCGAACAGGTTCACCCATAAACTATGCTTGCAATTGTAATGCATCTTCTGACGGCTTCTGCAATACCCATAGATCCACCTTCTTGTATCAATATGAATATGAAATGTGTGTCTCCTCAGGATTTAGCAACTTATGTGCATTACCTTTGAAAGATTTAGCATATAGGTGCGTGTCTTTTTAGGATTTAGCAACTTATGTACATTACCTTCCAAGATTTAGCATATTTGAAACTAGAAATATGTGTCCCTTCAGGATTTAGGAACTTATGTTTGTCACCTTAAAAGGATTTAGCATATTGAAAAATTTGAAAAATGCGTGTCTCCTCAAGATTTAGCAACTTATGTGCATTACCTTCCAAGATTTAGCATGTAAAAATAAAAAAATATAGTACAAGGGAGGCCCTATATATGCCCCCCTCCTTAATATGGCAAAAAACATACTATTTTGACATGTTAAGGAAAAAGAACAAGGATAAAGCCTTCTTTAGCATCAAGACAATATCCATAGACAACACCCAGTCCAAGCCAAGAAGGTCACAACTCCTATGAGGCCATGGAAGGGATGAATGTAAAGAGATATCATGCAAGAAGTGAAAAGAAAGTAACCCTTATGAGGTATAGCACACCATTCAATTTCCAAGGTGAGAGATATATCAACTATGGAAACCCAATGTCAAACAAAAAAGGAGGCTATTATCAAGGACATAGATCCTCAATGCAAACCATAATTTTCATGTATGATTGAATGTCACATAATAGATAAATATTGCTTACCCAAGGAAAGAGGTACATCCGGGAAAGACAAAAGGAAATGACATCCTTTCCCCCCAACATAGGACAAAGATTGAAGAGGATACCTACTTCACAATGCAAGGAGATATCCTGTTTACAATAATGTACACCATATTCTTAGTGAGGGTTATTGACCCCTACATCCAAGAGTATAGATAATCATGAAAAGGATATGTCACTCATGGAAAAGGATCCTCAAATGAAAGAGATCTTATCAACAAGACCCCCACCAAAGAGGAGTGCTTTAGATAAAATATTAGCTTTCAAAGGTGGGAACAAAGATTCAACCATCAAGCCTCTTGCAAAGAAGAGGAAAAAGGAATCTTTGGATTGAGGGAAACAACTCTAACACCAAAGCAAGGGTGAGAGTTTATAAAGAACATAATTTGCAACATAGAGAAGAAGTGACAACCTAGGACAACAAATTCTCATGTAAGAAGGTTATTTGTAGTCAACACATCTGTCAATATGATGAAATAATATTACAATATAAACAAATACCACTAAGCTAAGGAAAGCTGCTCCCTAGACAAAGAAAAAGAAAGAGGTACCTTTCCCCCTAGAGATAGAGACAAGGGATACCTTTGGAAAACAAATTTCTTAGAAAAGATATCTTGAGAAGAAAGGATAGATTCTATGGATGATTAAAAACATAATGCAAAGCCATAGAAAAAGAAAAGAGAAAGAATACCAATTAAGCCCCAATAAAAGACCTAATGGATCCTAGGAGATTGGATGAAGATGCACCTCTTGCCCCCCAGTCATGAGATAAGAGGTGAAGAACATTTATATTATATCTAAAGTAGGGGAATCCCCTATATCAAAATTATGAAGAAATTGTAAAACTGCATGAGAGTGAGATATAATTCCTAAAGCAGCTCTTTTTCTAACATATGACTTGAAGTGTTTACAATCAGCCAGTAAGTGTTTGTTACTATAATGAAAAGGACATTTATATTTGTATAGAGCATCTATCGGCATAGTTCTAAAGATTTTTTTCTTGGAATTCATTAGCTCAACATATACCTTCTTAGCAATTTCTTATCGAGTATTAGGGTTATCTAAGATAGGCATGGGGAGAGGAGGATGATGTTTAGCATCACCTACCTTAACTTGAGATTTTGAACACCCAACAACATACATATTTGGTTTAGGGGGTAGATGAATAGGAAACCTAATACCATGCTCATTAACTCCTAGCCCTAAACCTTTATAACCTTTGATTAGTCACCATATTATATCCAGTAGTATACATATTATGTAAAGCTTCTACAAGAGGTGATTGTTTATCATGCTCATGAGTAAAGGTCACATAAGGTGGAATAATAGGCGTTGAAGAAGTGTCTGTAGCCTTTCCTTTAATAGCATCCTAAATAAGAGGAGAAGGTAAATCAAAGAAATCTTGCACATCTGCATCCTGAACTATAGCTTGAATCCCATCATAAGTATAGGAAGAACTAGGGATATCAGATGGAGAATTAGGCATTAGATTAGGAATAGGAAGATTAGGAATCAAATTAGGAAGCATAGGATTAGGATGAGGAAGATCAGGAGATGGTTTATCATCTACCAAATTCTTCACATAATCCAGAAGAGTAATAAGGCTACCACATAAATCTTTAATGAAAGTTTTGAATGTAGGAAGACTAGTATCAGTCAATTTCACAAAAGCATAAGCGAGTACAAAATAAAGAGTCATCAACATAATGAAGTGAATGATACTCTCATAAACATCATAGGTATGGTAAAGAGATGCTAAAAGAAGGGTAATAAAGAACATGACCACACACCAAAGCATCTTAAAAATCTTCATAGTAAATGAAATGCAAGAAATATTTTTGTATTTTATTGAATATATAATGTTTTTTTTTTGTATTTTAAACTAAACCTAATGTAAATGACAATCTAACACCGAAAAGAAAGAGAGTAAGCTTTTCGGGTTCACCAAAATGAATAGTGAAGGTGAACACACACAATAAGACAAAGGGAAATCTAACACCAAAAAGAAAGAGAGTAAGCTCGTCGGGTTCACCAAAATGAATAGAGGTAAAATGGATTCACCACTATTTAGATAGAAAGGGAAGATGAAAATATTGAGATCTATTCTCAAACCCAAATTCCCCAAGGAAGAGATTTGATTTGATCAACCAAAAAGGCTAATGCACAATCAAATCAATTTATGGAAAAGAGTAGGAAGAGAGAGAGTAAATCCAATATTTCCCTATGAATGGAATTTATGCTTGGAATATGAAATAATTGAAATACAACTACTAACCTCAATGTAGGGCAGATCTGGAAAATGTTGAATTCTGGTGTCTCTGTACAATTTTAGGAAAATCTAAAACTTGTCCTGGACTGGAAATGTCAAGACAGAGAAAACCCAAAAATCATTCCTCAAGATGGCTCAGCTCAGGTTTGACCCTCATAAAAGGTCAAATACCACATTCTTTATTTGAAGTTTGATTCGAATTATGTTCACAGATCCTAGAAGTTTTTTGAAAAGGGTATCCAAATTCGCTCTCAGATCTGAAACTCTACACCTGTACCTATAAGAAAATGGGGGTTTTTGTTGTATGGGGGGTTTGCCTTGGTCAAACCCCAGTTTGGAATCAACCTTAATATTGAAATTGAAATGGAGAATGCTAGCAAGTAGAAGAAAAGGATCTAACAATGAAGCTACACAATTCAATAGATATGCAATTGTATTTGAAATGTAAACAAGTATATTGATATGAAAGCTTGAACAAAATAATAAATGTAAATCAAACCTCCATGGTTGTATGCTTAGAATTCACCTTGGTAAGAGAATGAAATGGATCTTGAAGATGAACAAAGGATCTTGAAGAAAGATCACACCATCATGATGGCTAGATCTAGGATTTGAATGATAAATCTTGAATGCTTGAACCAAATCCCTTCAATAGCTTGAATGCTTGAATCCTTGATCTTCAATGGAGAACTTGGATGGAGAAGAAGACTTGAAATGCTTGAATGGATGCTTCCTTGATCACCTTGATAACTTGAGAGCTTTGAGAGCTTGAAAACTTGATTGAGAGATATGTTCTCACAAAACTTGATGATGAAAATGAGAGAGGAAGGCCTCCTTTTATAGTGATCTAGGGCACACTCCTCTAGATGGGCCACCTTGGAGAATTAAATCCCAATTAGGTCCTCACCTTTAGAAAATATACCTAGATTAAATGAAATTAAAGGATTTACCATCTTGAAACCTGAAATGGCTGACATGGAAGCGGGAGAATAAATCTCCCGAAAGCCCGAAGCCCGGAGATTCTAGAATTTGAAATTTTGGAGGAAGGGGTCAATGTTGAGGTTGACCCTAACATAGTCAAGGTCAACCTAACACCTTGGCCTAGTCAAGGTTGACCTAAGACATTGACCCTGATCCTAAGTTGACTCAAAACCAAGTCAAGAGGTCCCAGGGATGTCCAGAAACCTAGAATTGATGCCAGAAGAGGACAAAATGTCAGGAATAGACATAAAATCTTATGATTATTGAGATGAAGCCCAAGAGGATCCATTTCTAAATCTTACCTAGAAAAGAGAACTATGGAAGAGTGAAATTCATGAGAATCCTTAAGATCCTATCCCTAATTTCACCTAGGATGAAGCATAAAAGAAGTGGAAAGCGGGGAGAAATCCAGATCAAAGCAAAGATCAATTCAAGGCATCCAATATGACCCCAAACCACTTACTCAAAGGGATAAATTCTCTTAACATGGAAGTGGTTCCATTTTAAAATGATACACCAACTAAGGGGGAAAATAATTAAATGAATTTCAAATTAAAACCCTTCTGCATTTGGATTCGGAAACTTGACATTGATTTCAGGGTCCTCCGGGACCAAAATTTGAAAAGGGGGATCAAATCCTGATAGAGGTCAAGGATGACCTTGACTTTGACCTAGGTCAAATTCAACCTCGACCTTGACATAGGGGTCCATATCCAATCTGTGTTGAAAACAAGAGATCCTAGGGATTCCCAGAGACTTAGAAATGACAGTAGAACAGGTCAGAGTGCCAGGAAAGACACAGAACCTATGATGAACATGATGAAGGCTAGGAGGACCTATGTCTAGATCGTACCTAGAAAATAGAGCCATAGAGAAGGGAAATTAAGGAGAATCCTCAGGATCCTAACCCTAATTTCACCTAGAATAAAGGAATCAAGTGCAAAATGCATCCTAAATGCAAGTCTATCATGATAAATGCACTAAATGAGGGTGCTAAACCTATCAAGATGGAATTGATTCCATTTTAAGATGATATAGTATGATCTTGTTTGAGTTGGTCCACATAGGTCTATATACATGAGATCTAATTTTTTCTCTGTTGAATTCTATTTTCTTTTGAATGAGTTCTTTACCTTCTTTCCCATCACACATTCCCTGCACATTGTATCAAATGGTCTTACAATACTAGAGAGGTCTCTTACTACATTTACAATGTTTATCTTTACTATATTGTCAAAATTGATGTGACATAGTCTTTTGTGCCATAACCAACTATCATCTACTTTCACAACAAAATAACTTGCTTCTAAATTAAGTTGAAAAAAATTACCTTTTGTTTTTGAACCTGATGCAATCATTACTCCTTTTCTATTGATGATGCACTTGTTGTTTTTGAATTCCAACTGATATCCTTTGTCAAGTAACTATCCAACACTCAGTAAGTTATGTTTCAAACCATCAACATATACAACATCATCAGTGTTGTTCTTTCCATCCAAAGTGATAGCTCCTCTACCTATGATAGGTTTAGGAGTGTTGTCTCCAAATCTAACCATGCCACCTTTGTACTTATCCAGATGTAAAAATATATCTTTGTCTCATGTCATGTCATGTGAACAACCACTACCAATGATCTAGTCTATTTTGATGTCTTCTTGTGGAATTAATGCTAGCTCTTCTTCTCTCTTTTCATCTTCAATATCCATGTAATCAAACATTTTCTCCTTATCTTTAATTGCAATAAATCCAATTGCATCTTCTGTCGAATCTTCATATGTCACTCCATCTTCAGCATAGTAACATTCTTTAAGATTGAAATTAGTTTTGTACTTCTTGACTCTTGTAGGACACTTAGATGCAAAATGATCAATCTTGTTACATGAAAAGCATTTAAATGGTAATTGACCTTCATATTTCCCTTTTCATTTTCTTTCTTTCTTAGTAACCATAGCAATGAATTCTTCTAGTTCTTTATCATCATCTTCATCATCAAAATTACCAGAGGTGTTCAAATATTTCTTACCATGGACTGAGGCTTTGAATGTTCTCTCACTTTTAGCCCCTGTCTTCAATCTTGATATCTTAAATGCTGAAATCTTGTTGATTAAGGTGTCTCTTTTGAAGTCTTTTGAAAATTGCATATTCTCATCTAGGTGTTAGAATAATTGAGAGGGGGGTGAATCAGTTATCCAGTGTCCCAATTCAAAATGTATACTCCAAAACAATTTTACTACTTCTACAAGTCGGTAAACATATAATACTTTCACTATCTGTGTATTTACCAATTAAATCTAACATGTAATATGCAAAGTATGATAGCAAATAAATATCACAATCAACACATAACACAAGAGATTTAACGTGGAAACCCTGTAAAGGGAAAAACTACTTGGGACCAACAACCCAAAAATGTTCACTCTTCTGAAGTGAGGTCAGCGAAGATCCAACCCTATTAAAGGTTTACAAACACACTGTTAGGTGTGACCTTGCTAGAGGATTTTAGACTATAAGTTATTGTCCAACCAGCAGTCACTCTGGGGTTGACAGGATAACAATATTCACTCTATGAATGAAACATCAAAAGACTTTCATAGTCCACTCGGTTAAGAGATTTGACTGTGTACAATGGTTAAATATGTAACAGTAGATGATCTACCTAAATACAACTTCAATTTGTAGTTTACAGATCAATGTTCAGCTCAATCAAATATTTCTGACCAATATAACACTTCAGATTCAATATTGTATCAACTTACTATCCGTCTATAATAACTCTCTATAGCTTGGTAACTATTCTGTAGCTCAGTTCTTATTAACCAGTATGATCAGAATGCATGAAAACTTCTCCACACGATAATTCTATAGTGTCTTCTTCTTTTAGAATATTTTCATAATGAAACCAATGTTTCTTATATAGATGAGTAAATCATTTTCTTTTCCTCCATTATATTTTTTTTCTTAATCATATTCATAGATTTTTCTACTTTAAGCTCCCTTGGCTAATGTGTCAATAACATGTTTCAATCTGCTCCATTAGATCCTTTTTGATTTATGTTAGCTATCGATCTTCATAACAAACATTATTTGTTACCTTGATTTTATACACTTTACAGCTCATCACTTTATTGGCTAAACTGATCATTTAATTCCTTTCTATTTTTCTTGATAAACAAAGAAATGTGTTGGTGAATACAAGCTCAGTTAATACAATGGTTAAATATGTAACAGTAGATGATCTGCCTAAATACAACTTCAGTTTGTAGTTTATAGATCAATGTTTAGCTCAATCAAATATTTCTGACCAATATAACACTTCAGATTGAATACTGTATCAACTTACTATCCATCGGTAATAACTCTTTGTAGCTCGGTAACTATTCTGCAGCTTGGTTCTTATTAACCAGTATGATCAGACTGCATGAAAACTTCTCCATGCGATAATTTTATAGTATCTTCTTCTTTCGACATATTTTCGTAATGAAACCAATGTTTCTTATATAGATGAGTAAATCATTTTCTTTTCCTCCATTATATTTTCCTTCTTAATCATATTCATCGATTTTTTTGCTTTATGCTCCCTCGGCTGATGTGTCAATAACATGTTTCAATCTGCTCCATTAGATCCTTTTTGATTTATGTAAGTCGTCGATCTTCATAACAAACATTATCTGTTACCTTGATTTTATACACTTTATAGCTGATCACTTTATCAACTAAACTGATCATTTAATTCCTTCTTTTTTTTCTTGGTTAACAAATAAATGTGTCGGTGAATACAAGCTCAGTTAATACTGTGCTCGGTATACACTACACTTCATCAATGTCTACTGAAATGCTTTATTTACCGACAACACTGCTTTGTGTCTTTTAGCTCTATTCTTCATCATAGATGAATGCAACATAATAAAGTCAATTTCATCAAGTCATAGACTCATCAACAAGTTACTCAGTGTATTCCTTATCCTTATCTATCATATACATCTTCCTCATGTAAATATTTATGTTCTTCATCTCTTTCACCTTCCTTCAGATGTGTCGATATAGTAACTTACAAGATAAGTACTGTCAAGCTAGTTGACATCAATGACAACATAAAACTAATTTAATCATCTTTCATATCTAATCATCAACTCCTCAGTAATCTTGAATTATAGATTCTTCATTCTGGTTCTAAATCAATTGTAGTTCATCAATCTCTCCCTTTGGCATTGATGGCAAATCAAGTAATATGAAATGTACCATACACATACCAAACATGTTTTCTACAACTTTGTGATCAAATGTTGTGTAGTGTAAGCTCTCCCTAGCTTAATATGTTTAATCACTACGTTACTAAAACAACATTATAAAATACAACTTTGTTCATTCTGTAGATGTAACATTTTTAGTTCTCAAGTTTCTTTCATATTATCTCTCCCTTAGATAGTTTTCATTGGTGTATATCTCCTTTTATTTTTTTCATTGGTGTATATCTCCTTTTCTTTTCATATTTTTTAATCTCTCCCTTTGACAACAATTCCAAAGAAACAAATAAATAATCAGCTCTGTCATAGCTAAGTAACTCTTTGTTGTCCATTACTTCCTCTATATCTTAGTATACTGATATCCCAATCTATTTCAGTTCTTCAAACTTAATCACAACCTTGAACAAAATTCAAAGTGTGAACTATGCTGCATCAACATGAGTGATCTTCTAATAAGATTAGGCTGATGCAACATCTAGATCACATTAGTGACCGATAGATAGGGGACAGGCCCCAAGTCTAGTCCTTAAATATTCAAAAGTGTCCTTCGGTAGAGGCTTTGTAAAGATGTCTGCAAGTTGTTCTTTAGATGTAACAAATTCTAACTTTACTTGCTTCTCTTGAACTTGTTCTCTTAAGCAGTGATACTTAATTGATATATGCTTTTTCTTAGAGTGCATCACAGGATTCTTTGAAATATTAATAGCACTTGTGTTGTCATAGTATATGATCACTGGGTCAGTGATTACCTCATTCATTCCTTCCAACACTTGCTTTATATATGCAATGTTTGAGCAATTAGTAGTAGTAACAACATACTCTGCTTCAGCTGTAGATGGAGAAATACAAGCCTGCTTTTTACTTGTCTAGGTTAGAAGTCTTTCACCAAAGAAAAATGCTCCTCCGGTTGTACTTTTTCTGTCATCCACATTTCCAGCCCAATCAGCATCAGTGTAAACTTTCAGCTCAAACTTACCTTCCTTGGGATACCATAATCCATAATCCTCTATCTTTTTTAGATATCTTAAGATTCTTTTAGTAGCAATCATGTGTGATTCTCTAGGATTACCAGAATATCTAGCAACAATTCCCATAGCATGTGCTATATCTGGTCTATTGTGAACTACATACATGAGCTTACCAATCATGGATCAGTAAAGTGTCTAGTTTACCTTTGTAGTTTCATGTTCCTTTGTCAATTTACTTCCAGTAGCCATCGGTGTTCCCATAGGTTTAGCATCTTCCATTCCAAATGTCTTCAAGACTTCCTTTATGTACTTGGACTGTGTGATGAATATCCCATCACTTTGTTGTATCACTTGTAATTTGAGAAAGAATTTAATCTCCCCGAACATAGACATTTCAAACTCATTCCTCATGTCATCAACAAAAGATTTACATACATGATCTTTACCTCCAAAAATAATATCATAAACAAAAATTTCAGCAATAATAATAGTGTCATCAGTATCACCTTTCATGTACAAATTGTTGTTCTCACTGGTTCTTACAAATCCAATACTTAACAAGTATGCAGTCTTTCATAACATGCTCTCGGTGCTTGCTTGAAACCATATAAAGATTTGTGTAATCTACTTACCATGTTTCTATGTCTGGATCAATGAATCCTTTAGGTTGTTCTATGTAGACCTCTTCTTCAAGTATACCATTTAGAAATGCTGATTTCACATCCATTTGATAAACCTTAAATTTCTTGCATGTAGCATATGCAAGTAACATTCTAACTCCTTCCAATATAGCAATAGGTGAAAATGTTTCACCATAATCAATGCCTTCTTCCTATGCATATCCCTTGCATACCAATCTTGCTTTATTTCTTGTCACTTCACCATTTTCATTCATTTTGTTTCTGAATATCCATTTAGTACTGATAACATTCTTATCTTTAGGTCAGGGTACTAAGGACCAAGTTTTTTTTTTCTCTATTTGTTCTATTTCCTCCTTCATTGCATTAACCCATTCTTCATTTTCTAGTGCAAGTTTCACTTTCTTTGGTTCAAATTCACAAACTAGACATGTACCTTGTCTTGTTTTGTTTCTTCTCTGCATTCCATCTTGTTTGTTTCCAATAATTTGTGTCTCAGGATGATGTCTTCTAACAAAACTAGCTAGTACTCAGTTTCTTCTTTCTTGTTCATCCTATTCAGGTTCATTTTCTTTCTCGGTAGCACCATCTTGTTTGTCAGTTTCCCTTTCCTATTCCTTGGGATTATTTTCCTCTTGACTAGTTATCACAGGTTGCGACTTCAGTAGATAGTCAGGAAGTTCAATGTAAGTGAATCTACCATAGTCTTCTGGTTCCTTTCTTTCTTTTGTGTTTATGTCATCATACTCATCAACATGAACATTAGTACTTTCAATCATCTTATTTGTAACCTTATTTAGACATTTGTATGCTTTACTCTTAGTAGAATATCCTAAGAATATTCCTTCATCACCTTTAGAATCAAATTTCCCATTTCTCTCATCCTTCAGAATAAAACATTTTCTTCCAAAAATTTTGAAATAACTTAGAGTAGGTTTGTGTCCAAACCATAGCTCATAAGGTGTCTGGTTGGTGTCCTTCTTCAGTTGTACTCAGTTAAGCACATATACAACTATGCTAATAGCTTCCATCCAATATGTATGAGCAACATTCTTTTGTAACATTAGTGTTCTAGCACATTTAATGATTGACCTATTCCTTCTTTTAGCAATCCCATTCTTCTGAGGTGTTCTCGGTGTAGAGACCTATCTTTTGATACCATTCTCATTACAGAAATTAGAAAATTCATTAGAGATAAATTCACCTCCTCTATTAGATCTTAAGCATTTAATTTCTTTTCTAGTCTCTTTTTCTACCTTCACCTTATACCATTTAAACAACTTAAAAGATTTAGATTTATCTTTTAGGAACATAATAGTCATCAGTCTAGTATATCTATCAACAAAAAAATAAAGTATCCATCACCATAATAGCTTTGAGTTCTCATAGGACCACATAGGTCGGTATGGAACAATTCAAGTATCTTCTTTGTTGAGTAATCTTTACTTTTAAAACTGGACTTAGTCATCTTACCTTTCTGACATTCATGACACATAGCATGATCCAGTTTTGACAAGTTAGGCAATCCTCTAACTCTTTTCTTCTTACTAATCTTGACCATGTTATCAAAATTCACATGAAATAACCTCTTATGCCACAACCATGCATCTTCATCTTTCATTAATAAACAAGAAGACTGATCAATATTAAGATAAAACAAATTACCTCTATATTGTGTACTAGTTCCAACAAGTTTTCCTTCATCATCATAGATTTTTACCTTTCTACTCTCAAAAGCAAGTCGGTGTCCTGAGTTGTTTAGCTGTGCCACACTTATTAAAATTGTAGTTCAGTCCATCTACCCAGTATGCATTCTCACATTTTATTCTATCATTAATCATCAGTGAACCTTTACCTCTCACCATATAAGGTACATCATTTCCCATTCTAATAGATCCACCATCATATTCATCAATTAGATCAAATTTCTCTATATCACCAGTCATATGATGTGTACAGCCACTATCTATGATCCATGTATCATTTCTGCTTACTTTAGAGATCAGTGTTGTCTCTGCATGTTTCTCTTCTTCTTCTAAATCATCCTTCATAACAACAAATACTACTTCTACATCATCATTAGTGTTAGATTTAGATTCAAATTCTTCGGCTATGTAACATACCTTTTTCCCTTTGTCATAGCTATCTTAGTTGTCTCTGTTGTTGTATCAGTAGCCTCTGTTGGCTCTTCTTCCATAGCTTCCTTTGGATTGGTCTTTAAATCTATCATCATCTTTCTTATTTGGACATCTAGTAGTGATGTGGCCAACTTCTTTACAATTAAAACATGCTAGAGGTAACTTGCCTCTATATCTTCCCTTACCTTTGGGCAACCTTCTAGCCATAAGAGCTTCAAGATCATCAAGTTCATCATCAGTATTATTGTCACTATCATTATTCTTATCATTCTTGCTACTAGACTTACCAATCTTCAAAGAGGACATGAAAGTGGATTCAACAGAAGGTACAACACAATTGTCAAAGTTATTCAATTCAAAGGTTTTAAGATTACCGATCAGAGTTTCAAGGATGAGGTTGGATGTAGCCCTTGTTTCATGAATTATAGAGATCCTGATTGTATAAATTGGCAACAAAGTTCTAAGAACCTTTCTTATCACTATTTCATCATCAATAACTCCACCAGATGCTCTAATAGCATGTACTACCTCTTTTAGTCTATTTGTGTATTGCACAATGTTCTCACCTTCTTTCATTTCATATCATCAAATCGACCTCTTAGGCTTTCTGCTCTAGCTCTCCTGACATTCCCATCTCCACTGTATATTAGAGTCAGTTTATCCCACATGGCTTTGGCAGTAGTGCATCCCTTAATGTCTTCAAATTTGATATCGATACAGGCAGCAACAAGTTCCATCATAGTAATATTGTGTTCATACCTATCCTTCAGTTGATCAAGAGTCAGGGGACCTGGTGTCGGTTCAATGTAGCCATTCTCCATCAATTCTAGTGTAGCATTCCCAATTCCAGATATGTGCAACTTCATCTGACATTTCCATACTGTGAAGTTATCTTTGTTCAGCTTTGACACTTCTCTCTTATACATCTTGAGACCTTTTTGCTGAAGTCCTTAAAACTCTGTTCTAAGCAACCATAGCTCTGATACCAATTGTTAGAATAACTAAGAGGGGGGTGAATCAGTTATCCAATGTCCCAATTCAAAATGTATACTCCAAAACAATTTTACTACTTCTGCAAGTTGGTAAACATATAATACTTTGACTATTTTTGTATTTACCGATTGACAGTCTTAACTTTGTAATAATTAGCGATTAAATCTAACATGTAATATGCAAAGTATGATAGAAAATAAATATCACAATCAACACATAACATAAGAGATTTACTGTGGAAACCCTATAAAGGGAAAAACCACCTGGGATCGGCAACCCAAAAATGTTCACTCTTCTGAAGTGAGGTCAGTGAAGACCCAACCCTATTAAAGGTTTACAAACACACTGTTAGGTGTGACCTTGTTAGAGGATTTTAGACCATAAGTTATCATCCAACTAGCAGTCACTCTAGAGTTGACAAGATAACAATGTTCACTCTATGAATGAAACATCAAAAGACTTGCATAGTCCACTTGATTAAGAGATTTGACTATGTGCAATGGTTAAATATGTAACAGTAGATGATCTGCCTAAATACAACTTGAGTTTGTAGTTTACAGATCAATGTTTAGCTCAATCAAATATTTCTGACCAATATAACACTTAAGATTGAATACTGTATCAACTTACTATCCATCAGTAATAACTCTTTGTAGCTCGGTAACTATTCTGCAGCTCGGTTCTTATTAACCAGTATGATCAGAATGCATGAAAACTTCTCCATGCGATAATTTTATAGTATCTTCTTCTTTCGACATATTTTTGTAATGAAACCAATGTTTCTTATATAGATGAGTAAATCATTTTCTTTTCCTCCATTATATTTTCCTTCTTAATAATATTCATCGATTTTTTCACTTTAAGCTCCCTCGGCTGATGTGTCAATAACATGTTTCAATCTTCTCCATTAGATCCTTTTTGATTTATGTTAGTCGTCGATCTTCATAACAAACATTATCTGTTACCTTGATTTTATACACTTTATAGCTGATCACTTTATCAACTAAACTGATCATTTAATTCCTTTTTGTTTTTCTTGGTTAACAAAGAAATGTGTCGGTGAATACAAGCTCAGTTAATACTGTGCTCAGTATACACTACACTTCGTCAATGTCTACTGAAATGCTTTATTTACCGACAACACTGCTTTGTGTCTATTAGCTCTATTCTTCATCATAGATGAATGCAACATAATAAAGTCAATTTCATCAAGTCATAGACTCATCAACAAGTTACTTAGTGTATTCCTTATCCTCATCTATCATATACATCTTCCTCATGTAGATATTTTTGTTCTTCATCTCTTTCACCTTCCTTCAGATGTGTCGGTATAGTAACTTACAAGATAAGTACTGTTAAGCTAGTTGACATCAATGATAGCATAATACTGATTTAATCATCTTGCATATCTAATCATCAACTCCTTAGTAATCTTGAATTACAGATTCTTCATTCTGGTTCTAAATCAATTGTAGTCCATCACTAGGATGTTTATCTTTTTCTCATATTCTACTATCAAAATAGTCATTAATTTTTCCATTATGTCTTCTTTTGAGATCTCTCCACCATTGTTTCTGATTCCTGCAACTGCTTCATTAATTATTTGATTATAGGCTATGATGTTTTCTTCAGGTAGCATCTCCAAATTATTATATCTTTTCTTCCATGTCTTTCTGCATGCATTCTTGGCTTCGATATTTCCTTCAAACATGTCTTCTAGATACTTCCATATTTTGTAGGCTTTATCTAATTTCTTGATCTTGGAAAACTCACTGTCAGATAAGGCACTATTAAGGGATTCTTTGGCAATGGCATTTTGAGTGAACATTTATTTTTATTTAATAGTTTCATCATCTTTGGAAAGATCTTTTAGAGAGGGAACCTGAACATCTTGAGTAGCTACTTCAAAAATATCAAAACCAATGCACTACAAATGTGTTATCATTTTGTTCTTCTAGTCTAGAAAATTCTCTCAATCCAACTTAGGACTTTCTTTTCTAAAGAATGCCATATGATCAACCTCAAGCTGTTAAAATTTATCTCTGAGGCACTTGGCTCTGATACCAATTGTTACAAGTAGTGGTCATTGTTGCACCAAAATATCAACCTATTAATGCCTGATACAACTACTAGACTTATAGAAGACACAGGTGGTGGTTAAGCCATGTCATGAAACCCAAGGGGAGTGTTGACCATTATGCCAACATATTGTACAATCAGAAGTGATAATGGAGATCTGATTTCTTTTGGTACAAAGGCAAAAGGTAATATCTTTCAGTTGAACCCTATTGAAGTAAGTTTTGTTGTTGCTAAATTTGATGACAAATGGTTGTGGCATAGAAGATTTTGTCATATGAACTTTGATAATATTGTAAAGGAAAGAAGCACTAATGTAATTGATGTAGGGGCATTCATGGGTCCTTGGTGAATCTGGATGGTGGTGTGTTATTTGGCCAGTGTTACTAAGTTGCAGCCTTAACCAATGGTCTTGATTATTGAAGGAAGCTCAGTCACTGAAGGAACTTGGTGAGACTTCTTGTTCTCAGTGGAACTGGTGCTTGGTAATGCCTGTGTTGCTTAGTATTGCTTGGCTTGGTCAGTTGTTTCACTGGTGCTCGGTGGTTTCTCTAGTGCTCAGTAGTTTTGGCTTACAGACTAGAGTTCTTGGTGATTTTGTTGGCTAACTTGTATTGCATTTAATATTTTTTTTTAGGAGTTAATGGTTTCATCTAGCTAACTTGTGGCTGATGATTAGTATTTATAGGATGTTTGGGTAGTTGTTTTAAGGAGGGAGATAGGAAGTTCTGAAAGAAGATATGGGGTAGCAAAAAAGTGAAATTGTGGAAAAGATCCTACGAGGTCTTGTAGATCAGATTGTCATCTGATAGTTGTAATATCAGAGCTAGTGGTTTGCATACTTGGAGACAAGGAGATTGCTTGGAGGCTTGCAAGCTCAATTTTAGATCTACCTTAGGGTTTCCATCAGTTACTGATAGTTTTTAGAACTGAACTAGTTGGAGTTGTATTGGATCCTATGATCTTGTAGAATTACTTCTTGTTTTTAATTGGTCCTAACCCGGAAGGCTTACAACTGGGCATGTTAATGGAAAATATGTTTTAAAATATATCTTGTTGTGTTTTTCTACTGTGTTGTTATGAAGTTGTAAGGTTGGACTGTCCTTAATTGGATCCACCATCCCTTGACTTGTGTCAGGCGGTATCAGAACTGAGTTGATCTTGTGGAGAGAAGGTTGACCTAGCAAGGTTGATCTTGTGGGTGAAGAAATCATATGATGTAGGTTGCAGATCCATGGCACTAAACTTGTGGAATCTTGACCTAGTTGTTTGTGTGAGGTGGTAGGCTGATTTGACTTGCATACAATTTGGAGATTGTCAGAAAGTGTCAGTGTAGGTTTTGTTGCAGAGGGTTTTCTTATCTTTAAGGATGCCTCCTAGAAGATTGGACCCTAGAGTGATTGCAGATCTCTATGATACTATGGAATCTAGGATTATAGAGAAGGTGAAATCTAATTTGAGATCAGAGATGGAGTTGATGATGAATGGCATGGTCGTTGAGATCATCAGAACTATAGCTAGTGTACCTCAAAATGTTGGTACTCAAGATGGTTATGAGGAAGCTACTAAAGACTTTGAAGCTGCTGGATCTAGTGGTGATGACTGGAGGGATAGATCTGGTGAAGACAAAACTACTCGGTTACATAGATCTAGAGCTTGGTTAAGTAATAATTACTGAATGGAAGTTTCTACTTTCTCCAGTACTTTCAAACCCAAGAAATTGATTTACTAGATTGGTGAACTTGAAGATTTCTTTGAGCTGGAAGAAATTGAAGATCCTCTTCGAGTGAGGTTAGCACAGACAAAATTGAAAGGACATGCTACTGTTTGGTGGAAAGAATTACAAAGAGATAGAGAAGATGAAGGTGAAATGAAGATCAATCGATGGAGGTTGATGGTGACTAGGTTGAAATCTAAGTTCATACCTATTGACTATGAGCTTGACTTGTTTAAGAAGTTGTCAAATCTAAAATAGAAGGATTTGATTGTAAAAGATTATAGCAAAGATTTCTACAAGCTAATTATTCAGTCTGGACATAGAGAACTTGGTAAGGAAAATGTAGCTTGGTATGTGAATGGGTTGAGATTCAATATTCAGGATGAGCTTGGTATGCTAAAGATTGATTCTATCAAAGATGCTTATCAGTATGCTTTGAAGGAGGAAAATAAGTTGAAGAGGAAACAACATGGTAACCCCCAAGGGAAAGAAACAATTGATCACTTGGTGAAGGATAAACCGATGACTACAGAAGATGAATAGAAACCTATAGAACCAAAGAAGAAGATAGGTAGAGTTATCTTTAAGGGTACTTGCTATAACTATGGTGAAGAAGGACATCTTTCTTTTGGGTGCACACAGAAAAAGCTTGGTGACTAATGGACTACTGTGGTGAATGAAAATGTTGAGAATGAACTTGAATTTGAGAAATTTTTGATTAAATGAACATTTCTTGGTACAAAGGAGGAACCTTGTCAGAGGATTAACTTGTTCTAGACTTAGTGCAAGTCTAGAGGTAAACTTTATGATGTTATTGTTAACAGTGGTAGTACTGATAATCTTGTTGCTAAGGACATGGTTCATAAACTTGGTTTGAATAGAATGAGACATCCACATCCTTATAGGATCGGCTAGTTTTAAGATGATCATGCTCTACACACAAGAGAATAATGCTTTATTGATGTTCAAACTGGCTAGTATAAGGATCTTGTGCTATGCGATATTATGGAAATGAATAGTTATCATATATTTATTGGTAAACCTTGGTAATATGATTGCAAAGCTATGTATGATTGTGTGAAGAATGTGTTTACTATTGAGAAGGATGATAGGAAGTTTTCCATGATGCATTTGCTGGATACAGCAATCAGTAGGAGAAGTCTGAGTATTGGTAGCCGAGTTGAGTTGGTAGATCCTGAGAGAATGAATGATCAATTTGGAGAATACACCTATGTGTTATCAAGGAAAGACTTGAAGAGACAGAGGAAGCTAAAGTGGAAGAATATGTAGAGTGAAAAGATGGAGGACTTGTATGTGAAGAACTAGTTCAAGGTTTATGTGCTCAATCCCAAAAGATGTTCTTCTCACATATAAACTTCTTTTTGAGCCTGGGGCATTCTTGGGTCCTCAGTGAATCTACATACTGGTGTGTTATTTGGCCGGTGTTACTTGATTGCAGCCTTAACTCATGGTCTCAATTATTGAAGGAAGCTTGGTCATTGAAGGAACTCGGTGAGACTTCTAGTTGTGTTCGGTGGAACTGGTGCTTGGTAATGCCTATGTTTCTCAGTATTTCTTGGCTTGTTTGGTTGTTTCACTGGTGCTCAGTGGTTTCTCTGGCACTCAATAGTTTTGGCTTACTGACTAGAATTCTTGGTGATTTGGTTGGCTAACTTGTATTGCATTTAATATTTATTGTAGGATTTAATGGTTTCATCTAGATGACTTGTGGCTGATGATTAGTATTTATAGGATGTTTGGGTAGTTTTTTTAAGGAGGGAGATAGGAAGTTCTTAAAGAAGATCTGGGGTAGCAGATAAGTGAAGTTGTGGAAAATATCCTATGAGGTCTTGCAGATCAGATTGTCATCTAATAGTTGTAATAGCAGAGCTAGTGGTTTGCATACTTGGAGACAAGGAGATTTCTTGGAGGCTTGTGAGCTCAATTTTAGATCTAAATTAGGGTTTCCATCAATTGTTGATAGTTTTTAGAACTGAACTAGATAGAGTTGTATTGGATCCTATGATCTTGGAGAATTACTTCTTGTTTTTAATTGGTCCTAATCCAAAAGGCCTTACAGTTGGGCATGTTAATGCAAAATATGTTTTGAAACATATCTTGTTGTGTGTTTCTATTGTGTTGTTTTGAAGCTACAAGGTTGGACTGTCCTTAATTGGATCCACCATCCCTTGACCTGCATTAGTAATCAGAGATATATACCTAAGATTTTGAAGCTAGCTAACACAACATGCAAAGATGAATCATGGATGAAAGAAATGGAAGAATAATTGGATCAGATACAAAAGAAAAATACTTGGGAACTGATTCATAGACCTAAAACCAAGAATGTTATTGGCACAAAATGGGTATTTAGAAATAAGATGAATGAAGACAGTGTTGTAACTAGAAACAAATCTAGATTGGTATGCAACGGATATTCAAAACAAGGAATTGGCATTGTAGAAAGTTTTGCACTAGTTTCAAGGATGGAGGCAGCTAGGTTACTCTTGTTAGGATTAGATAATACTAAGAGGTGGGGTGAATCAGTATTACAAAACTTTAGTTTCAACTTCAAACAATTTTAAATAATCCAAAGTAATGCATAAATGAAAATAATATATAAGCATAACACATTACTCATGACACCATGATTTGTTCTTGAGGAAACCTTGGTTAAGGGAAAACCCCAGTGGGGATGGTACCCACAAATATGCACCAAAATATAATGTCCCTATTAGGAGATCTAGCCTTGTTAGGAGCTAATTATTACATAGTACATTTCCTTGTTAGAGGATTAAAAAAAACCTGTTAGGGGCATACAAAGCACCTAGTTAAAGGTGGTGAGCACACTGCTCTTACAATCAATACTATCCCAAAATAGTTCTCAAAAGGGGAACAATACAAGAACTTATCTTGCTTAGATGGTTTCAATTGTAGCTCAGCCTCTTACTGATCTCACATCTGATCTTTGCTCTTATATTTGCAAAATTATCTTATCATCATATCTCATCATTCTGCTTTCACAAAAACAATCTATATTTTTACAGAATTAGCCTTCCAGTCGGCTTCACAATTGTTATACAAAACACAATAGAAACTTGTGCAAATGATATACATGGAGTTGGCACTCTTATATTACCAAATATTTGGCACTATACTTTATTTACTTGTCTTAGCACATTACCATATCTATTATGCTCTCCTTAATATTCGTGACTATTCATGTACCCTGATATATTGTTTTACTATCTTCGCATACCTTCCGAACACTGTATCTCACACATTAGCTATCCAAAATTCATGTGATCTTAATTGAAGCATGTACATATCCCAAAATGCCTCTAGTTAACTTTGCAAGTCATAATACCTTGTATTTATTCATCGCTATCCAAAACTATGGCACTATACCCTATTTTCCTGATTATGGACTTAGTCATTTTCATGACTATGAATCCAATGGCAATATCCACAACATGAAATCACACTATCATAAGTGTTTCCATGAATGGAAACCCTTATATGATTTCCAGTACTTCAAAACATCACATGCCAACAATCTCTCCCTTTGGCATTGATGGCAACACTTAGAAAATTGACTAAGTGTCACAAAGCAACTCACTTCTTCTCCTTCTCTTTTTTTTATTATTTTCTTCTCTTTACATATTTCTTTCTTTTCCTCATTTTCCTTTTTCTTCCTCTCCCTTTGACATCAATGGAAAAGGTATTCTCAAAATTTCAAAACTGAAGCACGGGTGGTCTAGTGCTTACTTACTAGAATTAAGACATCTTGGAAAGATGTTTCCAAGGTCTTAATCTCCTCAATCCTTGAACTTATCAGTAGCTCACTAACATGGATTAATCCATTTAGTGCATATGATGTTGTCTTTGCTGCTTTAAGCTTAGTGAGAGTAGATACTATTATTGAACTTTCAACCTTTATAATCTCAGAGAGATGAGTCTTCAAATTTGAGAGCTTGGGAGTTAATAGGTTTCTTAGTGAACCAAACCTATTTGCAACTCTCCCTTTCTCCATTTCTAGTGCACCTATTTTCTCCAGTAGCTTGGATGTTTCCTTGTCTATCTCTCCAATAGTTTGTGAAGATGATTCACAATTGTCCATTATATTGTTAAGATTGGCCCTGTCTTTAGCTATGGCCTCCTCAACATTCTTTGAGTGTCTGTAGGGGTTTATGCAATAGTTATATAGCTTCCTACCTTTTTCTACATAACTCTTAGCCTTGAGAGTGGTAGCCTTTAGAATGCCTAAGTCCCATGAGATGGACTTGTGAACTTCACTCAACTTCTTTTCCAAGAAGTTCCTTTCAACCTTCTCCTTTTCTATTTTTAGCAATGAGTCAAAGTGACTATCAAAGCTATCCAATACTATACTAAGATTCTTAGTTTCATCATTGTCTTTTAGGATAATTGGAGAGGGGAGTAGCTTGTTTACTATCTCTATAGCCCTACCCATTATCTTAGCTCTCTTATCTCCTATCTGAGCCAATCTCTCCTTAGCTTTGGAAAAGGCCATGGATGAGAGTCTCATCAGTTCATCTTCATCCATGTTGTCCACATTAGAACTTACTGGTTTGGCCACACTTGCCAACAATAGAGATGAATCCAATCCGACTTCAGCAACCTCCTCTATTTTAGGTTTCTTTTCTTCTTTCTGTAATTCTTCTTCTGGGACTTTTTCTTTTGATTTTCCTTCTATTTGTTCCTTATCTTCTACCTCCATCACATTGTCCATCTTGTCCATAAATGGATCATTTATGTCCTGCAAAGTGTCAAGGCTAACAAGCACACCAATGACAAAGAAGTCTGGTTACAAGTTAACTTGAGCACTCTCATCTATCTCCTTTGAGCGCTCTGCTAAAACCAAGGATATAGGTTTAGTAGACTTAGGAGGTGACACCTTTTTGGGTATGTTACACATTAGAATTTGATCTAATGCCTTTTGTGTATCTTCAATTACCTCATCATATTTTCTAGCCATAATTTTGACTAGTCTGGTTTTTATTCTTAGTAGAGGTTCCAGTGCCTTTATGATCCTTTCTCTTTCTTGTATAGACACAACTGGAAACATATCATCAATAGTTCTATTTCTTATGTTTTCATCTTCAGAATGTGCTAACTATTTTCAGATTTCCAGTTTGCTGTACAGATCTTTGGGAACACTTGCTTCAATTTCCAAAAAATTCTTTTTGAAGATTAACAGATGCTCAATGAGAGTATCTTCAATGATTTCTTGCTCCTCAGGGCTATATCTTTCATAATATCTATTTATTGATATCATATTTCCATCCTTGATAACCCTTTTCTGTAGTGCTTTCATATTTGGTTTCCACAAGGATTGTGGACTCTTTTGAACCATTTTCTCTTCCCCATTTTCTGTTGTCTTCTCTTCCTTTTTCTTCCTCTATCTCTTTTTCACTTGGACTGGTCTACTTACTTGTCCTTGTAGATCTCCTAGGGACTATTGCAAGCATAACTTCTTGAGTTTCTTCTTCTTTTGCATCAACAATAGTAATAGTAGGAACTACTAATTTCTCTTCCCTAGATAGATTAGGTGCATCAATAGCTATGCTAGAAGATGCCTCCAATTTGGCTCTTATGTTCTTCAACTTCTCCTTAGTGATTTTGACCCTCTAGTAATGTCTTCAAAAATTTTGCTGACCTTTCTTTTCCTTGTTACCTTTTCTTGTTCTTCTCTCACTTTCTCATACTTCTCTCTGTAAGTACCCCATCTTTCTTGGGTAGTGTCCTTTTCTACTGCTAGTACAAGCTCTACTTGCATGGTTAGTACTTCAACACTTCATATCCCATGGTATAGAACCACTTGGTTCTAGGCTCAACTAACTTAAAGAAAACACAATCTATTTCAACCATGAAACATATGCTATCTTCATATTTTTCCACTATCACTTCTAGTATCTTGTACCTTTCTTTCATCTGCCTTTGTAGTATCTTCGTCATAGAAAAAAACTCTCTATCTACCCAATCCTTCTTCTTCCTTCTATAGCTTTCTGAGATTTGAATTCCAGTGGATACATCATTCTTCCATGCTTTGGGATGCATGCCAGGAAAGTTATGAATGACATGAATATACATGTGAACTAGTAGTGATCCAAACCTAAATGCTTTGGATTTTTCTTTCTTAATAACCTTAATATTATCTAGAAATTATTGTGCCAATACTTCACAAGGGTTATATTGTTTGTTTTCCTTAACCATTCTATAGGCCATCATGATAACTCCAAGAAAAAAAAAAGTTTGATCTGTTGTTGTGAAACAATTTGTACCCTAGAAACATTGCTATCAGTCTGACATCTTGTAAATATATATCATTAACTATCATCCCCCTCTTATCCCATTTAGAATGAGTTAGGGTTTATGCCTATTTCTTTAGGTTTTTCTCAGACATAGGTAGGGATCCTTTATTATCAAGGCCTGTGATCTCATGAATCATCTGCACACAGATCCTTTAGGTGTTTTAACTCTTCTACAAAAGATCCATCAGCTTCTATCATATTGTCTAACTCACTATAGATGTTAACATCCCCAATGGACTCATACTTGTAGTGAATGTATGCCCTAATATCTTCTACATGTAATACACCTATGGGAGTTTGAGAGAATGCTCCCTCTGGATCATCCTCATAGTATTTGTATGGATGTTGCTTGAATTTATACCTAGGTCTATCTACAACATCATATATCACTGGTGCATCCATGATTATTGTAAAAGATTAGGTCTAAATACCTTAAACACTTGAATCTAATGTATGGTTTCATGCGAATGCAAAATCACTTATCTCAATTACTACTCTTCTTGCACACTTTTTCTCTCCTTGATCACTGATCAAAAAATTATGTGTAAATGAAATCTCTCAAGTCTTTTATCCTTTGAAAGTTGAGTGTGTGCATTAAACACGGGTAGCTCAACTTTTCATGTCATCCAATCAATGCAAAACTCATGAGTATAGAAGATGGATCTTCAAGTGCTGCGATCTCATCCACAGATTTGAAAACATTTGTACACATCATACTCAAGCTTGCATGAACTTACTTTGGTTATGCAAGGGCTAGATAAATTCTATTGTTTGTATCCACTACTCCCCATGAGGCCATGAGGCCTTCTAGGCTAATTCCTTAAAAAATTCATCATGTGAAGACATAGCATCACAAGCTATCTCTCCATGAACCACTACCTTATTTAGAACTTCTACTTTCCATATCTTCTCATTCTCTGATTTCTTGTTTTCACTCATGTAATCATTTAGGCTTTTACCACTATCCCTAATATTCTTCCTTATCACTATAGGTGGTGGTTTTTTTGGTTCATTAGATCTTCTTGCTCCTCTTTTGTTGTTATCTCCATTGTATCAACAAAACTTCACAATGTGACCTAGATTATTGCATTTGTAACAAATGGGTGGTCTTCTTCTATCTTGAATGGTCTGTAGCTTACATTACCTTGATGTGTGCCCAAAGTTATTACATTTCTAACATGTAATCTTGGTTGTAGTTTCTTCTTTGATATAGTCTTTCTTATACCTAGATTGATCATTTTTCTATAATCTACCTTTTTGTGTCCATACTCATAGCAATTAAAACAGTCGCTGGTAAAGGGTTTATAATTATCATTACTTTTGTATTTTCTTTTCATGTGACCAGCTTTGTTGCATCCGAAGCATCTACCTCTGAAGGGTCTGAAGTGTTCTCTAGAATCTTCATTTCTAGGTCTTTCATTTGGAATAGATCTTTCCTAATTCTTGGCTTCTTTTTGTTCTTCTTTAGTTTTTGAACTTCCAGCTTCATTGGGTCCACTCATGTCTCCTTTAGATTTTTTTTCTATTCTTTGTTCATTATTCTTGTCATTTCTCATGTGTAACTCCTCAATGAGTAGTCTAGCTTGAGTGAGATCACCTTTGATGATCTGATTGTAATTATCCAATTCCTGATATTTATCTTTGTAATGGTCAAGTTCTATTTTCATATTTTCAATCTGGAGGTTGGCTTGTTTTAGTGACTCTTCAACTTTGTTTCTTTCATCCTTCTCATGCTGAATCTCCTTGATCATCAAGAGATTGATTTGTTATTTTTCTTTCTCTAGGATCTTTACATTGTCTGATGTGTCATTGTCAGAACTTTCTTTGATTTTCTCCATAAGGTCTTGTCTCTGATCTTTTACAGTCATAAGTTGTTCTTTAAGTTTCCTCATGAAACCTTCTGCTCTTCTTAATTTGAATTTTAGTTCTCCATTTTTAGCTTTCATCTTATCTAGATCCTCAAGTGAAGCTTCAAAGTTTACTTGTAAATCTTCTAAATCCATTCTGATCTCCCTTAAGCTATTAAGCTTTCTCTCAAAGGGCCTCTTGCTCTGATACCAATTGTTAGGATTAGGTAATACTGAGAGGGGGGGTGAATCAGTATTACAAAACTTTAGTTTCAACTTCAAACAATTATAAATAATCCAAAGTAATGCAGAAATGAAAAGAACATATAAGCATAAAACATTACTCATGACACCATGATTTGTTCTTGAGGAAACACTAGTTAAAGGGAAAACCCCAGTGGGGATGGTACCCACAAATATGCACTACAATATAATGTCCCTATTAGGAGATCTATCCCTATTGGGAGATGATTATTAAATTGTACATTTCCTTGTTAGAGGATTACAAAAACCCTATTAGGGGCATACAAAGCACCTAGTTAAAGGTGGTGAGCACACTGCTCTTAAAATCAATACTATCCCAAAATAGTTCTCAAAAGGGGAATAATACAAGCACTTATCTTTCTTAGCTGGTTCCAGTTGTAGCTCAGCCTCTTACTGATCTCACATTTGGTCTCTTCTCTTATATTCAAAAACTTATCTTATCATCATATCTCATCATTTTGCTTTCACAAAAACAATCTATATTTATACAGAATTAGCCTTCCAGTTAGCTTCATAATTGTTATACAAAACATAATAGAAAAATGTGAAAATGATATACATGGATTCGATGCTCTTATATTACCAAAGAGTCAACACTATACTTTTTACTTATCTTAGCATGTTACCATATCCATTATGCTCTCCTTAATCTTCGCAACTATTCATGTACCCTGATATACTATTTTACTATCTTCACATATCTTCCGAACACTATATCTCACACACCAACTATCCAAAACTCATGAAATATTAACTAAAGCATGTAGATATCCCAAAATAACTCTAGTTAAATTCTCAAGCCATAATACCTTGTATTTATTCATCGCTATCCAAAATTGTGGTACTGTACCCTATTTTCCTGATTCTGGACTTAGTCATTTTCATGACTGTGAATCCAATGGCAATCTCCACAACATGCGATCACACTATCATAAGTGTTTCCATGATTGAAAACCATTAGATGATTTCCAGTACTTCAAAACATCACATGCCAACAACTCTTAGCCTATGCTGCATTTAACATGATTTCAAGGTCTATCAAATGGATACCAAGTCAACATTTCCTAATGGTGACTTAGAAGAAGAGGTTTACATTAAGAAACCTGATGGTTTTCCTTTATTAGGTTATGAAGGAAAGGTTTTCATATTGAAGAAGGCACTATATGAAATGAAATAGACACCTAGAGCTTGGTATGCTAGATTGGATATGTATTTATTACATCTTGGTTTCAAAAGAGGTAATGCAGATAGAAATTTATACTTGAGATGTAATGATGAAGACATTTTGATAGTAGAAGTCTTTGTTGACAATATTATCTTTGGAGGTAATGGTTCTATGAGTAAAAAGTTTTTAGAACAAATGAAGATTGAATTTGAGATGTCTATGATAGGAAAAATAAAGTTATTCCTAGGGATGTAAATATATTAGAGAAAGAATGTCATTGTCATGTCTTAGACCAAGTATCTTAAGGAGCTGCTATATAAATTTGGTATGGATGATAGTAAACTAGTTGAAAATCCTATGGTAACAATTAACAATTTGTCTACTTCAAATGATAAAAAATGTGTACCTCAAACAAAGTACATATCTATGATAGGAGGTCTTCAATATGTAACACATACTAGACTAGATATTGCAAGTGCAGTTGGAATTGTTTCTAGATTCTAGGAAGATCCAAAATAAACACATGTCGTAGTCAAGAGGATATTTAGATACCTAAAGGGGACAATTGATTTTGGTCTATGGTATGATAGGTCAAAAGACTTCACATTAGAAGCATACAATAATAGAGATTGAGCAGGAAGTGTAGATGATAGGAAGAGAACAAGTGGAGGAGCCTTTTTCCTTGGGAAGAGGTTAGTTTCTTGGTTAATAAGAAAGAAGAAAGATTGCACAACTTAGTCAATAACTGAATCAGAATATGTCACTTTTGCAATTAGTTGCAAACAAATTGTTTGGATGAAATAGATGAAAAATACTAAAAAATGAGGGTCTTGTTTTCACCAAAAAAGTATTTGCAAATAATATTTTTTATCCTTTGATTTCAAAATATGTTATAGATGAAATGTATAGCTAGTGCAGAAAATAAGAAAAATTAGTTTTCAATGTATATTTTCTCCATTATAACTACTCAAAGTTGAACATACCTAAAATTGATAGTTTTCATCTCCCACCAAATTTCCCCTATCAAATCTACACCATTCAGAAAAAAAAATTACACATTCTTGAAGAGAACTCTCTCCTCTAGTGTTAAATAAAAAATTTCAATTTTTTAATAAGCTTTACTTTTTTTTCTATTTTTGAAGCAGCTTGTTCTCGAATGTTAAAATACATACTTGTAGTATTTTGAAATTATAATATATTAGATCTAATTTAAATACTATAAAAATTATATGATGATAATCTTGACTCCGTGCTCTAAAAAAGGGTATTTTTATATTTGTAAAAAAATATCATTAAAAAGAGTAGGGGTTATTGAAACATCACTTTTCTGAAATAATTTTATTTCTTTAGTAATTGGTATAAAACATGCATTTAATAGATATTTCCAATTAGAAAAGTTGAAGCACTTATCTAACTTAGCTAGAATTAATCTAGCTAGACCATAAGTTTGACAAAAAAAAAATGTAGTTAGAAATACTCAAATTCAGCTATGCTGATAAGTTAGCCTGAAACGTGACACAACTTTGTGCTTTTACCCATATGTGAAAGAATCTGGTCATGCACACTCAAAAAATAAGAATATTTCAATTGAGTATCATTTTCTAAGGGATAAGGTGAAAGAGAAAGAGGTGAAGCTTGAATATGTAAGCATAAAGGAGAAGATTGAAGGCATCTTCACCAAACCTCTAAACAAAGATACCATTGAATATCTCAAAGGTAATCTTGGCATTAGAACCCCATATGGAAGCATTATGGAGATGAACTAGTGCACAAGTCCATAGAAATTAGAGCTATATCATTTGTGGACTTGATGCAAAGGTTTACTCCTCAATGGGAGTAATGGTTTGAGCATAGCTAATTAGATCAAGGTGATCTTACACCTAGTAGTTGAAGGTATTGAAGATTTGAAAAAGATAGACCTAGAAAATTAGGTAGAAAAGGATGTTTGTTATGGAACCCTTTTCCATTGATTTCGGTGGGGTAGATATCTTGGTGAAAAAACCTTATTAGTATAGGGGGAGCTTTGGAGAAGGTTTTTATAAAAGGATACTTTTGTATTGATGGTTTTTCACATATGTTTCTATCAATGCCAAAGGGGGAGATTGTTAGAATTTTTGTAGTCTATGATGTTGGTATTAATTGTTTTGTCATTGATGTCAACATATGTTTCAGTAAAGGGAATCCAGAAGTTGCAGATAGATTGGATAGACAAGTTGCAAAGAATTTTACAGACAATGTATAGTGATTTAGCTCCTGCGAGCTGAGATTTGAGTAGTATAAGATTATTAATATTCATGGTTATGTTCAAATATGTTTATATGCTCAATTGATTAAGTTATGAATGAATTGGTGAAGACTGGTTATAGGGCCAGTGACTGGGAAACTCATAGAGTTTCTCTCAGTAGTTGTAGTATAACTTTAGTGCGAAAATGAATTAAACCTTGTGAGCTTGGGGACTGTCAGAGGATACATAGGAGAGTCTACTATGTAATCAGAGAGTACTATTTGGAATATAACCTAGGAGTGGTATCATATTTTTTAAATAACTAAGCATGAATTAATGTTATGGATGACTATTTCATGATTTTTAATTGTTTTAATATTGTTAAGGATGTCATGTGTATCCTCACATGGGTTTATGTAATGTTTTTTTTATAGGAGAGGTCCTATTATTAGCCAAACCAGTAATTATGAATGTAACTTGCATATAAGGAAGTCTTTCCTTATGATTGTGATTGTGTGGAAGATGTGAGAGTTTATAGGTTGTGAGGATTACTGATGTAGAGAAGAGGATGTGTGTTGAGGCATAAGAAAGGAACTATCTTGGAAGATGTTAGTTCTGGAAGTCAGTTAAGATAATGTTATTGTAAATATTTCAGCTCTTTGGATA
The DNA here is from genome assembly GCA_027943335.1 of Chamaecyparis obtusa. Taxonomy (NCBI): domain Eukaryota; kingdom Viridiplantae; phylum Streptophyta; class Pinopsida; order Cupressales; family Cupressaceae; genus Chamaecyparis; species Chamaecyparis obtusa. The sequence goes on along the minus strand of BSBK01007087.1, from coordinate 146,028 downwards.
GTGAGTTTTGAAGGTGAATTTAACCTTCCTTTGGTCAACTGACCAAGTTGTGAGCCATTTGTAGAAATATTTAGCAGGGTTGTAACTCCTAAGAGGGTTTGTCCTCTAACAAGGACTTTACTAGTTTACTCAATCAACTCCTAACATGGATGGATATTTTTTCAGGTTATCATACTTGAGTGAACCCACAATAGTGGGTTACATTTTTTTTCTTGAACAGACACTGAACTCTACATTTTGAAAAAAACTTTCAGATTCAGATGCATATAGCCATTGAACCATTTGATATATATATATATATATATATATATATATATATATATATATATATATATATATATATATATATATATATATATATATATATATATATATATATATATATATAAATTTTTAATTTATTTGAATAGATTTTTCTTTCTCCCATGAAAATTGGTATGGTGCTGAAAACATCATTTTCAAAGAGTAACATTGTTTTCATAGAGCATAACTTTTTTTCTAAAATAGATATGAATGTGATTCTTTCAAATCTAGTTTTGTAACATCCTTACGGAGGGAATACAATTCATTTGATGGCATTATCATGGTTATTGCATATTTTATTAACATTTGAAGTTGACTAAACCATAATTTTGACATACCTTAATTACATAGATTAGACTCGAAGATAGAGGGCACTATTTTTTTTCAAAAAACAATTTTCTTTTTCTACTATTTTTCATTGAATGTCAAATGCAAAGGCTTATATTTGATAAAAAAACCTACTTTTGATTAACAACAAAAACCATATATATAATAAATTAAAAAATTGTCAAATCTATAATTGTTAGAAAGCTCGTTCTAATTACTTATGCTATGCAAAAGGATGTCTCCTTATTGTTCCATTTGATCCCCGCCCTTGAGCCCCGAAGGCATGAAATTCTTAGAATCTCTTCAAAGTTTGCAAACAGGACCTAATCAGGTACTTTAGATCAAAAGTACCTAGTTTCAATAGAAAGTAATTTCTATCTAAACTACTTTACATAAAACAATGAAAATTAACTATTCTCAGGGAATTTTTACATAAAGTACTTTTGATAGAAAGTACTTTCTATCAAAAGTACTTAGTTTCAATAGAAAGTACTTTCTATCAAAATTATTTGAGTAAATATGCACTCTGGTGATTTTTGGGATGAATTCCTTCCTTCAAAAAATTGTAACCCACTATTGTAGGTTCACCGACTTATAGTACTGATTTGTGCGTACCATCCCCATCAAGGTTTTTCCCTTAACATGGTTTTCCTTGCAAATAATTTTTGGTGTTATTTTGTTCTCATGTGTTATGGTTATTTTGCATTGTGCAAAAGGTTTCTATTTGGAATTAAGTTTAATAAGTTTCCATCAACTAATTCACCCCCCCTCTTAGTTGATTGGGAAATTGTTATTCTAATAGGGATAAGACCATCAACAAGCTAGATAGATGCAAAACCACCCTATGGTGACAAAGCTAAGTGATGATGCTAAAAATATCTTCCCCCACCAGACTATATGTGTGGGGCCTAAGAATATGGCATATGAGAACAATGAGTGGAGGAACTCTAGTCACACTTGTGGCCATAGAACACATATTTCTCATGAGAGACAAAAAAAATTGTTGGCACTCTAGGAACCATACAAGGGGAATTGGCCTAATCTCGAAGAGATTCTTACAAGTGGGTTACCTTGTTATTTTCTACTTGAATCTATAGCATTCCTTTATTACATATACATGCTCTATCATATAAATAAAAATTATTATCAAGAAAATTGTATGTTATAAATAACATCAAATTTCTATGTTTCCATAAGCTAAAAAGAATTTTCATCCTAAATTCATTCCATATTTGCATAAATTTGTGTGGAAATTTGGGCAAGTCTCCCAGAAAGATCATATGCCAAAAGAAATCATGAATTCAAATCCAAAACTATTAGGCTCTCTTACAATACCAAAAGAGATGTATAAGAGTCTTTCGTTGTCTACAAAAAGGACAATGGGGGTCTGGCTCACCCATATGCTAGAGACAAAAGACCAATGTCAAGATTTGGGGAAGAATACATAGGGAGAAATGAAGTACATAGAAATCACTACTAGTCTCTCCACCATGGCTTGAAAGAATGAATGCTAAGATTGTGTAGCATATGGATAGGTAGTATCGAGACCAATAGTTTGAATGTCTATTGATTTGGGAGAATTAGGGAAAAGTGGGCCAAAAAATCTTTACATGTTTGAAGATAGTAGCATGAGAAAAAATATCTCAAGGCATTCAAAAATCATGTTTATGAAAATGTAGAGCATGAATACTAGGAACTCTAGGTAAAGGAAGTCTTTGGCCCTGGATGAGTAGAGACCACTAAATATTATTTTAGATGAAAGAGAGACCATCATGAAAGATATCCCTATCCCAGTAGAGCTAAGGCTTGATAGCTTCCCACTCGCGTTAAATTATTTTGTCAAAAAAAGTGTGTTGTCAATAATTTTTGAGACAAATTAAGAAATATTTGAAAGAGAATGACAAAGGGAAGAATGAAATGTGCTAGAGTATTGGGTGTCATATTGTATATATAAATCTTGTGTATTTCTCTTTTATATCACATTTACTATGATATTTTAAGTTTTTTATAATGGATATAGCCAACTTTAGTGAAATAGTTGATGTTGGCATTTTATTTATGGTAACAAGCGATCATGGAACCTCTAAAAAATGGCCTTGCAAATTCATTTTCAAGGTGTTTTCACCATGTATGACCTCTAGTACTCTTGATGTTGTTTTTTTTTTTTGCAAGGTTTTGATAGCGCATGTGACTAGATAGAAAAGTATTCTTTGATTGGATATTTTGTGGGTAGGGTTCCACCTAAAATCATGTTGTGTGATTGGGTTTCCAAAGCCTAGGTCCCTCATGTAGTTTGAATGGATGATGTCTATAATCTCACCAAAGGGATTCTTTTTGTTTCACTTTTCCAACCCCACCCCTCTTGAGGGTATCCTAGAAAATGGGCCTTGGTTTTTTTGGTCTTCTTTGCTAGTTTTCTAACCATGGTCATGAAGATTTATTGTCTCTAATGAGAAAAATCTTAAAGATCCTATTTCGATAGAGTTTATAGGTCTCCCATTTTTTGTGTTGGCTATTCCTACAAACTATTGCCCAGACCCTTGGTAGGGTAGTTTTCATAGAGATTGATCTCTTTTTTCATGCTCATCCCCAAAATAGGGTTTGTATTGAAGTCAATTTATGTTGCAACCCTAAAGAACTATTTATACTCATTTTTGTTGTCAATTTTTTTCTCATAAAGTTCTTTATTTGAATCTGTATAACACTATCTATCCATGGTAATCCTTTAAACATAATACTAAGGATTGTCATCTTGTTTCTCCAAGGAAAAAATCCCCACGAAAAGAGATTGCCCCTCCTTGATCTTATGAGGGTGCTAAAATAGATGGATGTACTATGGTGGTTCATAAAGGAAAAAAAACCTTTTATTTTACCCAAAAGAAGCCAAATGTTTCTACTTTGTAACCACAAGCTCAAGAAATAACTCAACCTAAGTTATAGAAAAATTCACAACCCACTAATTTTTGGGTTTCAAACCCTAAGGTTCAAGGAAGAAGTATGGCTGAGAGTGGTTCTCATTCAATGTGATTTCACACTCCTCAAGCTACTTCAGTTGTTTTTTCTCAACCCTCTTCTTTGTTTTAGTCTCTTAGTAATGTGGCATCCAAACTTGTGAATCTGACCTCCAATCACACAACACCACTCTCCCTACTTGCTCACAATGCCTAATTAAAACCTATAACTCTTATTTTCTACACCTATGGGAACCTTCAATAGAAGATGAAAGGGTTTCCTTCTAGGATCAACAAAGGAAGCTCCCCCTAATAGTTTAGCACCTTCAAAAGAAAATTAAAAAAGATTTTTGTTATCGCAAAATAATAGAGGTATCAAAGAATTCGGTCTATTGAGGGTTGAAAGTGAATATTGCCACTTGCAAATAGCTGAGAAGGAAAACAAAATTTTTTGGGTTTCCAAACCCTACAAAATAGTATCATATCCTATATGAGCCAAATGATATTTGCAGCAAACTACATACAATAAAAAATGACTCTAATACCATGTAAAACCCAAAATCAAAGATCAAATGTATGTACAAAAATAATGGAAACTATTGATCCCTTAATTAGGCTCCTACCTAGATGAGGACTATCGAGAAGTGTTATAGGTGTGGGATGGGGTGCACCCTACAACAAAACCTCAAGGATTTTAAAAGTTCACTCTTCATGGTTGGTGTTTGGAGAAAAGGAAGGAAAAAAAAATTAATAAACAACCTAAGATAACGGGAGGTGAGGCACTAAATAAAATCTTTGCTAGATGAGATAAAAATTTCTCAAATGGTATTTGCAGATTTAGGTCATTTCTGGTTAGAGATTTATGCCTTCATCCACTCACAACATGGCACACCAAATTCCCTTCATTGTTGGTAGGAGAATGAGAAGCTAAATACATTGGACATAGGGCTTGCACATTCACATTCATCTATAGGAAGCATCTGCAAGGATCTGAATTTCAATCCTAAAGAAAGTGCAAATCTCCTCAATAAGGGATACTGGTACCTGAAACTATTTCAAGATAGACATAAATATTTCAATTAAGGGTCAAAAGAAAAGACCTCACTTCCTTAAAATCTTCTTCCAAAGGAGACGATTGTAGTAAATATAAACTAATTATGCCAAACCTATGAGAGTTCAACACATGACACAATGATTAATTAAAAGGAAGAGATACACAATACATAGTCCCTATGATTTATTAAGAGAAAACATGCCAAGGAAAGAGATAACGCCCATAAAAATCAATGTTATACTATGCACTCCTGGTCAATAATATAGTTTATTTATTTAACTATTGAAGAAAGTTCAATATTTCCAACCTCTTTTATTTTTCAAGCATTTTGGGTTTTATAAAATAACCCTTGGCTGACATGATCATATAATTATTAGAATTGCTTTACAATCAATAGGCATGGAAAAAAAAATTTCATGGATCAATCAATTCCTTGTGTTGCAGGTGAATGTATCCTTCTAGTTGGTTAATTGTAGCATGTTTGCTAGCTAGGCTCAAAAGAAAAACCGTGGCATCTTGATTAGAGGTGTCATGATTGCATGGGCCAATCCAAATGGCATGAAGGGAATAACTATCTTGAATTTTTTTAGTCATGGAATTCCTTATAGGAAGCATATTTCCCAAGTATATATTGGTGGGCCCTATTAGAGCATGGATGTCCAAGGGGACACATGTGTTGGCATTAAGTATGATTGTCATTAGTGACAACAATTATTTAGACTCTGCATGTTTACTGAGCAAAACAGTGTTTACCGAGCAGAATAGTGTTTACCAAGTAGAACAATGTTTACTGAGAAAAATAGTGTTTACCAAGCAGAATAGTGTTTACCGAGTAGAACAGTGTTTATCGAGTAGAACAGTGCTTACCGAGTTATCTTCACTGAGTGATGAGATGAGCAGTGTTTACCGAGTGCCAGCATAGTAAATAGGGAATTCAATCTCTATCGAGTGACACTATATCTACCGAGTCTCCAGTATATACTGAGTTTGAAACTACAACCGAATGTTTAGTATGGACCAGGCCTCCACTTCTACCGAGTGCATGATGATGCTGAGTAACGTAATGGATGCTGAGTATCAGAAAGTCACCGAGTTAGTTTGTAGTAACTGAGTCACTATATTTGGGCCGACTCAGTAATACTTGTGTTTGCTTGTTTAGAGTTGACTTTGATATCATTTTGTAATTATTTTGATTGATATATAAACAATGTTTTGTATCCTATCCAAAAGTGTAGAAAAAGTGAGAAGCGCTTAAAAGAGAAGAAAGGCAGAGATAAGTGAATTACAAAGGGATACAATAGTATAAGAAGTAGCAGAGACATATCTATCATAGAAGGTGATCAGTAAATCAGAGAATCTCAATCAGCAAGAATAGTTGCAAGTAAGAGATCTACTATTTCATCCTAACAGGTGAATCAGCCCCAAATCCTTTAACCGGGTAGACTTAAAAGTCTTTGCAAAAATATCTTAACCAAGTGCATACTTCTTTGTATGTTTGTAAATCCTATAACAAAGTGGACTTGGCAGTCCTTATTGCTCCTAACAGGGCAGCTCATCAAAAGTGATCATTGTAAGCCTTAACCGGCAAACTTTATACTGCAGTATTGAAGTTTAGTGGGTTTCATCCCCACCCTAGTTTTACTTTCTATTTGGAAGGTTTATGGGTCATCAAATCTCTATGTTCAAAGTGTTATGAATGTTTTATTCTTTCTGTTACTCATGCATATAGTTAGCTTATCAATCTAATGTCATTGAGAAAATGGTTGAGATCTAAAATTAGTAAAAGTTTTGAAGTTACTGATTCACCCCTCCCATCTTAGTAACCTAGCTAGTCTTGAATATTTCCAACAATTGGTATTAGAGCTATGTGGTTCTCAGAATAAAGTTTGACAACTTGAGAAAATATTCAGGACAATGGAGATATTCAAACTTAAAAAAGTAATTGAGAATGAAAAGCTAGATCTAGAAATGGCCATAACTCAACTCAAGGAAGCAAAAGAGCATCTTTCCCTTTCCCTAAAAAGAAGGAAGGAACTTGTAAATCAGATGAATGACCACCAGTATGTTGAAGAAAAGATTGAAGACTTTTTCTCTTCAAGTAGCTCAGATGAAGCAAACAATGAAGCAAAAGAACTTCTAGATAAGAATGGATCTCTGCAAGAAGAAGTAAGAAAATTAAAAAGAGAATAGGAAATTCAGTCAACAAGATTCTGTGAAATCTTGGAACAAAGAAACAAGATGAAAGATGAAATAGATGGAAAGAACAATGAAATCCAGAATCAAACTCTTTAGCTAGAAAACCTTATTAATCAAGTCTCCAATGCAAATGAAGAAATCTTGACTCTAAGATCAGAAAATGAAAATATAAGAGAGGAACTGAGATCTGAAAAGGAAATCAATTTAAGATTGGTAAGTGACCTAGATACTGAAAGGAAAATCAATGAAAGAATGTTGAAATCTCAAGAAGATTTGAATCAGGTGTATGAACGGAACCTTCATAGGCAAAAAGGAAAAGCAGGACTTGGATACAAAGAGGAAGGTGAATCCTCCAAACAAGGTACTCAAATGAATCAGAAACCTACTTGTAATCACTGTGGAAAAATTGGTCATACTTCAAACAAATGTTGGAGCAATGGAAAAGCAAAATTCAATGGAAAATGCTACAATTGCAATCAGCATGGTCATAAAGCAAATGAATGCAAGGAGAAACCAAGATTTGAATGCAAATGTCACAAATGTAACAAACAAGGTCACAAGACATCAAAATGCAGAACTAAAACACCCAATCCAGCAGAACAAATTATGAAAGCAATATTTGGTTGGGATTACAACACTTGGTGTAGATGTCATTACTATGGAGAATATGGACACATTGGCATGAATTGTGTAAGGCATCACTTGAGAAAAAGGGATACTACCATAAGATGTTACAAATGCACTAAGCTTGGTCACATAGCTAAAAATTGCATGAATCTAGGCAAAGTTGAAGATGAAAAGAAAGCAAAAGCAGATAGCATTAGGAAGAAGATAAGACAATAGTGGATCCCTAAACCTGCCAAGAAAACTAGTCCAAGTAATGAAGTCACTCATGAAGAGAGTGGCTCTATCAATTCTAACTAAGTCTCCAAGAAAGAACTAGAACTATATCCTCATAGACATATTCCAAACAGTTCCTGAATTGAAAGGAAGAAAGATCCAAATCAGTATGCAAGATACAAGAGAAATGCAAGAAGGTCGGTATCAATTTCAACTGAGCAAGGTCAGGAGTAACGTAATTTCATTCAGTTACCAAGTAAGGTCAGAGAAGTATGTTCCTCGAGTTGTGGAATCTTCACCAAGAAATTAATGCTTAGTGGATGATAGTCTGTCAAATTCTATACCCTAATTCCTACAGAGCTTTATTAAACCCAATCAAGATGAGATGGTCCAATGCAAAGCAAACTGTCAAGGACATCTATGCTCAAACCTTAAGGCAATTGATGCCAAGTTTGAAAATTGCTGAAATAAATAAGGCATTGATAGATAATGAGTCCAAGATGACACTAAAATTCAATAGTTTCTTAATTTTGATCAAGGATATAGAGTCGGTTGTGAAGAGTGCATAATCTACTTGGAAAAACATTTATCATCTTCACAAACCGAGTACTGAAACTGTGATAATTAAAGATATTGAAGATGACAGTGTTGAAGAAGATGAAGAAACAGTTCAGATTGATAATGTTGAGATAGAAGAAGCAGGAAAAGAAGCTACTGAGGAAGCTGAGAAGAATGTTGAGGAAGATGATCTAGTTTGGATAGCTGCAGAGGTAATTGCCTCACTTCCCCACTCTCTAGTAAAAATTGTTACATCTAGCCAGGAGAAAACTTCAAGTATGATTGTGACAACTCCCTCAAATACATCAAATGTCCAATCATCACTAGCACAGCTCAATGTATCAACGACAGAAGTGGCTACCACTTCATCTACTGACCTTTAGCCTCCTTCTTCCACCAAGTTGCAGTCTTTTGTACCTCCTTCAATTATGAGTTTTTCAGCAGTAAGTACTTTAGATTCTACAGTTGTAAATACTTCAATTTTTGGTTTATCAAATATTCTAGTTAGCATCCCATCAGTTGGAAGTTTATTAGTTTTCACTACAAGTCCTACTGTGTCTACCATAATTTCTACTACAAAAGCATTAAGTATAAAGACTCAACCGAGTACAAAAATTTTGAGCAAGAGTGTAGTAGAAGGTATAGATCTAGATGAGGAGATAGAAATTCCCTAGTTAGATTTTGCAAACCTCACTGCAGATCAAATGCAAACAGTTGGTGAACTCCTCTAGAAGAAAGCAAAGAAAAAGAAACTAAAAGAAGAAAGAGATAAGGAATATAAAATCATTGAGGATGCTAAGAACATTTTGACAGAAGCTATAGGTGTTGAAGTTGATTCCTCTCAACACATTTTGTTGTAGTTGGTAGAAGTAGTTAACAAGTTCAATGATGATTCCTTTGGAACAAACAAGTTGCTTGAGAAGGCTGAGAAGAAGTTTGATAATGAAGTGCTTGAGCACATTTCTCAGCAAATAGCTATCAATTAGGTAGGGTTATCTTCAGTCTTGACTAGCATTGAGTCCTCCCATTCCAAGATAACATCTCTTTTTGTCAAAATCTGTAATGTTGCCAAGTTCTCAAAGGAGATCAAAGACAAAATAAATAAGATTGATGAGGATCTGAAGATTAGTGCACAAAAGTAGCAACTTGAACCTAGTTCAAGCTCTGCACATCATATGATAGTCAAATTCCTATCTAATGAGCAGTCAGAATTATTGAGAGAAGATGCAAGGATTAGATCAACATTAATAGATATTCAAAACTTGATCCTTCCCATCATGGATACAATGCAAAAACATATTGCATACTCAAAAACATTGATCCATGACAATTAGTTTTCAATTGCAGATCACATGGTTGAACTCTCTGTAGAAGTCCAAGTTGCACTCCATACATGCAAGATTCTGCAAGAGAATTGGGATAGAACTCTAGCATTAATAAGTAAGGCACACTCTAATTTTCTCTCACATTTTGGCATCTCCATGTAAAATATTTGTATATACACCTTTGGCATTATTGTCAAAAAGGGAGAGAACGTATATAAGATATATGAGATATGAAAGGGGGAGAAAGTATAAATAGGAAATATGAGTATGAGGAGATACAAGATATTTGTATATATACTGTATGGGGAGAGATGAAATGTTTATACAACAGTATGAAAGAAAAGAGAGACAAATTCAGCATGATTTTTGTTTTTGGGCAATAAGTGTTTTTGTCACTAATGCCAAAGGGGGAGATTGTTGGCATTAAGTATGATTGTCATTAGTGACAACACTTATTTAGACTCTATGTGTTTACCAAGAAGAATAGTGTTTATCGAGCAGAATAGTGTTTACCGAGAAGAATAGTGTTTACCAAGCAGAATAGTGTTTACCGAGCAGAATAGTGTTTACCGAGCAGAACAATGTTTACAAAGTAGAACAGTGTTTACCGAGAAGAATAGTGTTTACCAAGTAGATCAGTGTTTATCGAGTAGAATAGTGCTTACCGAGTTATCTTCACTAAGTGATGAGATGAGTAGTGTTTACCGAGTGCTAGCATAGTAAATAGGGAATTTAGTCTCTACTGAGTGACACTATATCTACCGAGTCTCCAGTATATACCAAGTTTGAAACTACAACTGAGTGGTTAGTATGGATCGGGCCTCCACTTCTATAGAGTGCATGACGATGCCGAGTAACACAGTGGATGCCGAGTATCAGAAAGTCACCAAGTTAGTTTGTAGTAACCGAGTCACTATATTTGGGCCGACTCAGTAATACTTGTGCTTGCTTGTTTAGAGCTGACTTTGATATTGTTTTGTAATTATTTTGATTGATATATAAACAATGTTTTGTATCCTATCCAAAAGTGTAGAAAAAGTGAGAAGCACGAAAAAGAGAAGAAAGGAAGAGATAAGTGAATTACAAAGGGATACAATAGTATAAGAAGTAGCAAAGACATATCTATCATAGAAGGTGATCAATACATCAAAGAATCTCAATTAGCAAGAACAGTTGCAAGTAAGAGATCTACTGTTTCATCCTAACAGGTGAATCAGCCCCAAATCCTTTAACCGGGTAGACTTAACAGTCTTTACAAAAATATCTTAACCGAGTGCATACTTCTTTGTATGTTTGTAAATCCTCTAACAAGGTGGACCTAGCAGTCCTTATTGCTCCTAACAGGGCAGATCATTAGAAGTGATCATTGTAAGCCTTAACTGGCAGAATTTATACTGTAGTATTGAAGTTTAGTGGGTTTCATCCCCACCCCAGTTTTACTTTCTATTTGGAAGGTTTCTGGCTCACCAAATCTCTATGTTCAAAGTGTTATGAATGTTTTATTCTTTCTGTTACTCATGCATACAGTTAGCTTATCAATCTAATGTCATTGAGAAAATGGTTGAGATCTAAAATTAGTAAAATTTTTGAAGTTACTAATTCACCCCTCCCCTCTCAGTAACTTAGCTAGTCTTGAATACTTCCAACAACATGGAGGGCTGACAAAAATTTTAGAGGGTGCATCCTTCATGGAGTGGCTAGAAACTCTAACCGGCTGACACATGGGTAAGTGGAAGAAGTTTGGTGCATATTCAGAAAAAGTCTTATGGAATTGGAAAATGTCACTATAAATGGACACCCAATTTAGGTTCACACACTTGATACAAAATTTAAAAACTGGGCACCTTTTTTTTTAAAAAAGGGTACCCATTTCAAAAAAGGTGCCCATTTTTATTTTTTTTAATATTATGACTAGAAATGCATTTTTATACACTGATTTATTCTTTTAAGAAACAGGTGCCTATTTTATGAATTTGAAATAACAGGAACCTATTTCTTAAGACATGAGAGGGAAACACACCTTCACCTCAGATTTTGGTTCAAAATAGGTTGGTGTAGGCTCGATGGAACCAAGCCTATGTTAGAAATAAGGAATACTGAGAGGGGGGTGAATCAATATTCTACAAACTTTTACTTTTTCCCAATTATGGATATAGAAAATTAACTTGATGCTTGCAAAACAAAGTAAACTAAGTAACATGCAAATCAATAAAGAAAATGAACTCATAACACCATGTTTGTTCTCGAGGAAACCCTGGCCAATGGAAAACCCTAGTGGGGATGATACCCACAAGTGATCCACTAATCAAAAGTATCTTGTTAAGGATGTTGACCTTGTTAGGAGTCTATTACATACATATATTGTCTCTGTCTTGATTAAAGGACTCTAGGCCTTGTTAGAAGCCTCAAACCTACTAAGAGTTGGTATACAAAATAGAATGATTACAAGATGAGCTCACTTCCGAAACATGTAATGTACAGTGATATTTGTTTACAAAAAGGTAAGGTACTTAACCTTTTACTATTGCCGAATAGCTTTCCTATTCTAATTTAGCTTTCTAGCTTCTTCACTTTCATATAAAAAGTCTGCTTGCTTTAATTTTACAACATATATTCTCACATCATATCATTACAATATCTTATCACTTTTTCCATATATCTTCACATTACATATTTCTTACATTTATAGAAGTGTAATGCCCAAAATAATCAGACAAAAACACAACAATAATTTTTTTTTAAACACTAGACAAACACAAGGACAACTAGGTAACACATAAGCCCATGGATGTGAAGCTTGGGGATCGTTAGCTTGCTTGGGCTGGTCACCCAACATCACATAAGGGATCATAAGGCATGTGATGGCATGCCTCCATCCCCTTCACGATGGAAGACTTTAGGTGACATGGGAATAACGGTTATAAAAAGGAAAACATTTCCCTAAATATTTTGAGTTAGTTCTTTGGTTAATATGGTATAACCCTAAGACACTTTAAGAATGAATTTAATCAGAAGAAGGATTCGTGTTGAGGGTCAATAAGGTTTAACCCTAACAATCTTAAGGATTAATATTTATTCAATTTTAGATACATTTGAGATATAACCATTTAAGTTATAATCTAGCTAATACCATTATAACTATGTTTTCTAACTTAAAATAGATATTAATAAAGTTAATAATATATATATATATATATATATATATATATATATATATATATATATATATATATATATATATATATATATATATATATATATATATATATATATATATATATATATATATATATATATATATATATATATATATATATATATATATATATATATATATATATATATATATATATATATATATATATTACATAATTAATATGAATTGTTAATCTTCCATACTCTGCTTCCCTAATAATCCATTTACAATGTAATGATAGGCTAGATGAAAATGTAATAAGTGACATTACTTCTCTATTCAAAGCCACTGATATTTATTTAACAAACTTAAAAGAGTACAATAAGTATTCGATCAATTGAATTAAAAGAATTCCTTAATCTATAATTAAATAAAATAAAAGGAAAACTAAAATAATGATTATTTCAGAATGACATATAATTCATAAATTAAAAACTGCAAGTATAACATTTAAATTGTAACATCATTAACTCTATAACTAACATACGTATTATAGTTCATTAATAAAATTTCTTTAAATAATTCTAACACTAATACATGCTATTAGTTCAACTATCATAATTTTCCTAATAATCAAATTTCCATGAACATTCATATAATTTTTTTGAAAGAAAGTAAATAAAACAATAGAGTCTAAAACTTAACTTATTTACTAAAATCTGGAGATCACAAAATCCATCTCTTAATCTCAAATATTACTATGCTTGTTTATGAAAAGAAATAACAATGATTATGCTAATAAATGGAAACATTCATACATTATAACATTTACCAGGAATCAATAAAGAATATTTTATTAGCTCCCAAACCCTAATTCAAAATTAGGGTTGGGGCCTCTTTAAGTTTGTGGAACCCTAATTTTTCTACTGTTTGCTTATGTAGGTTTTGAGCAGGGTCTCTGGAGTGGGAGAACAATCTTTGTGTTTCTCCAAGATCTAGTTTCCAGCATTCAGCCTATCAGCTTAAAGAGATCTCTAAGATCTTCTCCAGCAAACCTCATTTTATCTTCTTTTTTTTTACATGCCCTAGAAGCCTAGGGTTTTATCTATTTTAAGCTTTATATTCAAAACAATGGATTAGATCTGTTATTTCTATTTTATTTCTCGTTGCTTCAAGTTATTTTAATGATATAGGGTTCATTGGTCTCAAGAATTATCTGTTCGTTTGAAACAGAATGTAATGTAAAAAAAATTAAAAAATTACATTGTTGTTATGCACTATTGGCCGCTCAAGCAACCTGATAGTGCACACAGTGGGCAAAGGAGGAGCGATGGCCTACCTACCCACAAACCCTTTGTGGTGTCTATGGTGGCAGCACCACCCCCCATGGCCCCTTATGGAACTGTGGGTTGTGGTACTGCTCACTGTAGCACACCACAATGTGGTGCCGCGGTAGCAGCCTCCCACTGTCATCCCACACAAAAGGCAGGGTAGGTCATGTATAACGCCTCCCCATAATTTATTTAATATTATTTTTAAAAGTTTTTTCTTAAAAACATATATAATATGTATTATATATATATATATATATATATATATATATATATATATATATATATATATATATATATATATATATATATATATATATATATTTATTTTCTTTTATTTACATATATAATATGTATTATATATTGTATATATGTTATTACATATAATATATAATATATATTAAATATACACATATAAATATTTAGGATATGCACTATAAGAAAATTTTATTTTATATAAAAGGATATATGAATATTATATAAGATCAAACATTTATTCTATGTATATTTTTTTATGCACATAGTATATATTGAAATCTATATATATAAATTTATATAGAAAACAAAAAGAACACTTCTCACTTATTTTCTGATTAAAATTTGTTGATATCGTTTTCTAATTGTAAAGCTGTAGAAGTGTACAGGCTTTCTAGGTTTAGAGTTCCAGATAGAAATGTTCATATATAGTTGTTTAATTTAAGTTAGGAAATAAACATATATTTATATAGAATTGTTGCTCGAAAATTCTTACAGCCAATACATTATGTCCATAAACTTTAGTAACCAAATGCGTATTATTAATTTCCTTTTTGCTCTTATCAATGTAAAATTAATTTATGATCTTTTACTAATTTTTTGGTTTTCCTGAATACAGAGAGTTCATTTACAGTCATCAGCAAATTTGTTTCAGGAATTCCTGTAACTATATCAAAGAATTTTTAAGTACTTCCATCATAATTTGACAGCAAAACATAAGAGCTATTGTGATGGATTTCTTTAATTCAAATTTAGGTCTCTAGAGAATTATAGCTATAAACTAAGGATATTTCAGACCTTCCACAAAAGAATTTAGCAACAAGGGTTTAAATATTCCAGTCTATATAAAAGAATTTAACAATTATATTAACAATTTTTGTTGAGTCTTTTCTACACCTTTCATAATAAAGCTATTCCTATTGAAGGAAAGAATCTGGAATTCATACAATAAATACTTCTTTATAACAATCTAAGTCTCATGTACATAATTTGCAACCAGAGTTTTTTTTTTAATATTGTTCACCTTCAACTCTTACTTTATACATTACAATAAGGAAGGAAATTATACATGTTGACTTCATAACTTTTATAAGCATTCATAATGAACTTTCATATTTACACAATTATAGACATAAATAATCACTCTTTTATCCTATACATAAGACTGAATTTTTGTTTTGAGAATTTGTTTTACAAAACTATACAATTTTCTCATAACAACATAAATGTATTCTAACAAATAACTCAAGGAATTTAATTACAACCAATATTACAATGTAACAAATCATTAATTTTCTCTTCTTTAAGTATGATCTTCAAACTTCAACTTGAACTTCATCTTTCACCAAGGAACCAAACCTGCAAACACAAGACCTTCTTCACATGGCCATGGAGGCTCACCTCCTAGCCTAGGCCATTACATGGCCACCCCCAAGCTTGGGGAAACAAGAATAGGATTAGTTACACTCATACAACACAAAGCATAAACATTTAAACATAATTTGGTACAAAGATTTTCACATTTTACTCCCTTCCCAAGCTTGCACAAAGGACTCTAAATATATAATCCATAGATGGGTGAAGGTGGAATATTCTCTTATGGAGACACCTAACTTATAACAAAAAATAACATTTCAACATATATTACAAGCCTTCACAAGGCCCTTCCAACCAAACAACTCAAATCCATGAGCATCAACAATTCCCTTATGGCCCCCAAACAAACATAAGAAGGCTCTCATGGTGCCCTTACAACCATGTTCTCATACATAAGGAAATCTCAACTAGGCCCTACACCCCAAGTTCTCCTCAAATCCTCCCAAGGATGAGGAGTGAACTTGCACACCCAAAAACATGAAGCAATTCAAGAAGACAAACAAGAATGAAAGCAAAATCTCAATAAGAAACCAAACAATAAAAGATTCACACAAGGTAATACAATTTACAAATTTCACATAGTACATTTCTTTCAAATCATATACAAAATAATCACAAGATAAAAACCACCAACCTCCTCCTAAGCCAAGGCTAAATTGAAGAGTTGAATATGAGCTCCTCTTGACTTCAAGCTTGCTATCCTTCTCAAATCTACTAGTCCAAACCTCCCTAGACCTCCTCTCACTCTCCAAATCTAACATAGACAAAAAATGAACAAGTGTGTCTTTCCTAAGTCTTTCTCCCCTAAAGTCATTCCAACATACTACTCTCATCTCTCTTCCCAAAACAATTAGGTTTCTAGATCCTAGACAAAGTGACACTTTCCCTTACTAAAGTTATGAAATGAATTTCAACACATGAAAAGGTGAGACATCATAGATAGCATTTCCATTTTCGTTTATATAAAAAATGGCCCATTTGGAGAGATAAAATGGTGGCCTAGGGAAGTGGAAATAGAAGAAATAGGCCCCCTAACCCATGTACTAGACTTGGGGCACTATAACCCAACCTAAACTACACCCTGGGACTCCACAGAACCCCTCAAAAACCCCAGTTAAACTTGCATCCGAAAATGGAGTATTGGTTATATAAATCTTGGTTCCTTAAACCACCTACCTAGCTTAGAAATACTCAAAACCAACTAAGGAGAGGATGGGGTCCATATTCCACTCATGCATGCCACATCATCACCATGGTGTCAAGTGACACCTCACATAAACACACATCACATAACACATTTGGCATGCTTAGTGGACAAATTACATTTATATTTTCACAAAATGGAATTTTACTTTCAAACATGCATTTACAAACATTATCAATGACATACACACATGCATCACATTTACGAATAAAATCACATTACAATGAGGTCGTTCTCCTCTTACAACTGACCTTGGTTTCAAATTGATTGCACTTTGATCCATTCTTGTTTCCCCAAATTTACAACCATGGCCATATTCAAGCACACTCAATTTCAATGTCAGTACATCATAAAATCTTTGCATGAATAATCATTTCAAAAATGAAGTATTAACATCTAAACTTGACAAATATCTATATAGTTGCATTTCATGAAACATTACATAATCCACATTATACCCTAATTCTTCTAGTATTGAAATATTGATTCAATTTCCACATAAGCATGTCATCCTAAACTAATCATAGAACCATGATTCCAACAATATTCATTATACTGAAAGATGACATAACAAATGCAGAATGCAAAATTCACATATCATAGATAATCATGGAACCAAAAAGAGCATATATAAAGAGTATGACTAATGTGATCATCATAAAAATCTAAAAAAAACATCTCATAAGATCCAATGATAGCATATGTAATCCAAAATAGGTCAAATGTCTATACTCAAAGTATCATCCTGATGAATCAAATGTCAAAATGAATGTCAAGCTAGGATGGGTCGGGGTAGGACCTCACATCCTCCCCCCCTAGGCATGAACTTCCTCCTAGAGTTCATAAAAAATATGGGGGTACTGATCTCTCATTTGTATTGTGTCCTCCCACGATATTGTGACCTGATCATAGCAATCCCACTAGACCCTAACTTGGTCTAGCTCTCGACCTCGAAGGGCCAGGGTCTTGTGAGCCAGACTACGTATTGGCTCCAAAGCTAGCTGTCAGTCTGACTCCACCTATAAGTCATCCCAATCAATAATATGAGACTCATCATATATATACTTCCTCAAAATAGACACATGAAAGACATCGTGGATGCGCGATAGGCTAGGTGGAAAAGATAAATGGTATGCTATTGGGCTTATCCTCTCCAAAATCTCAAAAGGTCTGAAAAAGTGAGGGGCTAGTTTAGAACCCTTTCCAAAATAGATTGGGATCTTATGCAGCTGAACTCTCAAAAAGACTTTGTCACTTATCATATACTCTTTATCAATCCTACCAGCATCTGCATACTTCTTCTGTCGATCATGGGCCTCTTTAAGAATAATAACTTTACAGCCGGCTTTACAAAGCATAAACTCAAAACTAACTTCTTCTACCCAAGAGTTAACATCTAGGATTTCATCCCTTGTATGGTTAAGATATTATTTTGATAAACAAAATAATCCCTTAACTATTTTACTTGTTTTGTCTTCTTACTCTACTCAGTCGACTCTACCTCTGTTTTGATAAATCTACAATAATTTATTTCGTACATGCTGTACAGACTTGCGCTTCTAGATGTGTCTTTGTCATACATAGAATTATCCATGTTCAAGTGCACATGCACTAAACCTACTTCTATCAACATCGCTATCCAAAACTATCTTTGGTTAGACTGGAAAATACTACTTATACTTAGACAATTTTACTTGCGCTCTATCATAAATGCTTTGTCATAGTGAAATCTTCATACTAATTATATGTTTCCATAATGACAACAACTTGATATCTAACTTAGCCAAATTTCCAACAATCTCCCCCTTTGTCATTGGTGGCAACATATGAGAAAATTGGCTAAGTCATACAAAACATCAAAATTGTGGCCATAACAAAAGTTCTTTAGTATAATTATATCTCCAAATATCTATAGAATATCTATACTCCCCCTAGGAGTATGCCTCCATACATTCTATACAATATATCATACTATCTATACAATTCACAATTTTCTTCTATTACTCCCCCTTTGATCACAATGACAAAAAAAGGGTGCCAAAATTGTTCAACAAAAATGTTTACCTTGGATTCAAGATTGCAAAGCCGATAGGCTTGCAACACAATCTGCAAAATTTACCTTTATTCTCTCTATCTCTTTCTCCCATGATTTCTTAATAGTTTCTGAAACACTAAGAAGTGCACATAAACCATAAGATCTTATTTCACATGCCTTAAGGTTAGCATAGTGAAATTTCTCATAAGATGTCTTAGAGGTAAGGCATTCTTCCAATTGATATTCCAGAATACTTATCTTAATTGAAATATTCTCTCTTAATAGAGCGAATCTTTTCAACTTATTTTCCATTTCATCACTTAGAATCCTTATATTATCATACAATTTACTTATTCTTTTCTCAAAATCATATATCTTCACATTCAAACTTGCTAAGAGATTTATTGTTGTCTGAATTTTTGCCTCTTTTTCTTTCATCTTATATGCTATTTCTGATACAAGATCTTCAAATTTTGTACATTGTTTATATAGAGATTTTCCTTTCTCCAAGCTTCTTCTTAGTTCTTTTATGCAAATATCCAAATTATCAATGGCATTTCTAATATTCTAACATATATCATGAAATATTTTTTCTTCATAGGTTGCTTGTGCTTTTACTGTAGCCATGTTTGATAGATTTGTGAATTCACTGTCAAATGCTTTCACAACTTCCTTTTCTTTGACCCATGGATCTACCTCATTGATTTGACTAGTTATAACATTCTACAATTTTTATGTTACTTCAATCAATGATCCTTCAAAGCTTTTAACTTTCTTGATCTTCCCAATGATTTTATTCAGAGATGAAATCAATTCCATTTGATCATCATCATAAACTTCCTTTCCAAGACTAGCAAAGATGGATTTAGTCTATGGTTTCTCTACTGCTACCTTGGGTGTAAGACTGATTTTTGCTTGTTCTTGTATTCCTTCCTATCCTGCTACCTCTATTTCATCTTGTGTTTTTGCTTGATTCTTTTCTTCTTCTTCTTGTCTGATTTCCTTTTGTTCCTCATTCAGTGTCATATCTTGTTGTTCCATAGCCAAATTGTCAACAATGTCCTCAAGATTACTGAATGGGTTGTCCTCACTATCCAAAATGATATTAGTTCCTTCCACATTCATTGATTCAGCTTCAATGTTGATTGATTGTGGCGGTGATGGTGTAGGTGTTGGAGATTTGCTAGCAGACCAGTACTGACTGTATGTTTGTCATTGATGACAACATATGGAAAGTAGCATGCATGGAAGTATTATGTAGTAAGACTTTTGTATATGTTGCATGGACATGATATCAATATGATATCATGGGCACAGAGGTTGAATGTGAGTATAGACAGTTATATAGCAGCTTGTGTCAGTAGTGTTCCTGACAAAGTTACAGGCAATGTTCTGTGTATGGTTGTCTGTATAGTTGTCTTATGGGCATGCACCCTAGGATATATGTTGAAGACATGTTAGTAATGTTTTATTTATGAATGCATAGTCTAATGATGAATGAAAGTGAAGTTATGTAGTCGCTATTCACCAGTAGCAGTTTCCTGTGTTTGTTCAGAAGAGCTGACAGAGATTTTATTATTTCTTGAGTTAAACCTATCTTGAGGATATGTTCCCTTGAAGTTAAGCTTGGAGAAGTGTTATTGATGTTCGGTTAAGAGTGCATAAGTTAATTCAGCTTGCAGAGAAAGTTCCAGTTATTTTGGTAGAGCTGACAGTGTGTGGTGTGCGTCTATAATTATTTTATTAGACAGGTCCCAGAATGAGTTGCATGCATAATAGAGCTGACATAATGTTTTTTGGAGTTTATTATGGTTTCTCTAATATGGTTTCAAGGTGGTTCTAATAGGCTAACTTGATTATATCATTTGCAGGAAAGATATTTATAGGCAGTCATTTGTGATTGCTTGAGTGTGGTTCATGGTTAATTAAGCAGAGCAAAGTAGAGTGTGCAAAGTGTTGAACCATCAGAAGAAGGTCTATGTGACCAAGTAGAGAATGTGTGCTATTCATTGGAACTGATCCATACAACAAGTCAAAGTGCAATTCACCAAGATCTAGATATAGTGTGTATTTGTTATTCAGAAGGTTGTAGCCTTCACCCCTTTGAGCAGTGAGCTCTTGGACAGTGCATCCTCTCCCCTAACAGGGTCCGACCCTTAACCAGGTCTACTATACTTAATATATTGTAAAGCTACTCCTAATAGGGTAAAGGATCTTCTAGCAAGGATCATTATACACTAGTATAGAATATTAGTGGGTATCAAGTCCCACCGGGGTTTTTACCTATTTGGGTTTCCCCATAACCAAACTATTGGTGTTGTCTTCAAGTGTTCTTTCATTGTGTTTATGATTTATATTTAAGTATACTTAATTGGATAAAGAATTGAAACTTGTAGATAACTGATTCACCCCCCCCCCCCCTCTCAGTTATCTCTTGGGACTATTCCTAACAATTGGTATTAGAGCCAAGTGCCTCGGAGAGAAGTTTAATAGCTTGAGGTTGATCATATGTCATACTTCAAGAAAGAGAGTCCTAAGTTTGATGGAGATAATTATCTTGATTGGAAGAAAAAGATGATGACCCATTTGCAGTGTATTGCTTATGAAGTTTTCAATGTAACTATCAAAGTAGCCAAGATTCCTACTTTAGAAGACCTTGAACAGGCTGATGCTACTGACACTCAAAAGGAATTGTTTCATCATAATGCTATAACTAAAGAATCCCTTATCAGCGCACTATCTGATAGTGAGTTTTCAGAGATAAAGAAGGTAGACACTACCCACAAGATATGGAAGTACCTTGCAGACATATTTGAAGGAGACAAACAAGAAAAGGATGTGCGTAGAAAGACATGGAAGAAAAGATTAAATGCATTAGAGATGCTACCTAAAGAAAACATCAGAGCTTATAATCAAAGGATCAATGAAGCAGTTGCTGGAATTAGGAACAATGGTGGAGAAATCTCAGAAGAAGATATTATGGACAAGTTTATGACTACTCTTAGTCTAGAATATGAGAGAAAGATCAACATCTTTGTTGAGACCATGTAGCTTACATCTAATTTTAAGAGAGAGACCTTGATCAACAAAATCTCAGCTTTTGAGATTTCAAAGATTGAAGACAGAACCTAAAAGTGAGACAACCTTCAAAGTAATAGTTCATGGTAAGAAATCTACAAACACTTCTGGTAATTTTGATGATGATGAAGAGAAAACTTTAGATGATTTTATTTCTATGGTTGCTAAAAGAGAAAAGAAAGGAAAAGGAAAATATGAAGGTCAATTACCATTTAAGTGTTTTTCATGTAATAAAATTGGTCACTTTGCATCTAAGTGTCCCACTAGAGCTAGAAAATTCAAAAAGGATTATAAGCCTAAGTATTCTAAGGAATGCTACTATGTTGGAGATGGAGGCTCAGATGAAGATTAAGGTGAAGAAGAAATTGGATTCATTGCTATTGCAGAAAAAATGAATAGTAAGTCAGTTCCTAAAGATGAGAAAGTAAATCAAGAGCTAGCATTGATTTCCTAAGCAGATATAAGAAAAGACTAGATTATAGACAGTGATTGTTCACATCACATGATAGGTGATAAAGGAAGGTTTTTTCATTTGGACAAATACAATGGAGGTATGGTCAAATTTGGAGACAACATTCCTAAACCTATAGTTGGTAGAGGAGCCATCACTTTGGATGGAAAGAACAATACTGATGATGTTCTTTATGTTGATGGTTTGAAACATAACCTTCTCAGTGTTGGATAGTTACTTGGTAAAGGCTATCAATTGGAGTTCAAAGATGATAGATGCATCATTAACAACAAACATGGTGTTATGATTGCATCAGGCACAAAGACAAGAGGTAATTTTTTCCAACTCAATTCAAAAGCAAGTTGTTTTGTTTCTAAAGTTGATGATAGTTGGTTGTGGCATAAAAGACTATGTCATATCAATTTTGATAACATAGTAAAGATAAGCAATGTTAAAGAAGTAAGAGATCTACCTAGCATAGAAAAGCCAATTGATACTATATGCAGGGAATGTGTGATAGGGAAGCATGTGAGAAATTCATTCAGGAGCAAGCAGAATTTAGTAGAGAACAAGTTGGATCTGATTCATACAGACCTATGTGGACCAACTCAAACAAGATCATACTATGGTGAAAGGTATTTTATTTTGTTTGTTGATGATTATACTAGGATGATGTGGGTTGCATTCTTAAAAGATAAGTCAGAAGCTTTTGAGAAGTTCAAAATATTCAAAACTAAAGTTGAGAATGAATCTGGATTAAAGATAAAATGTTTGAGATTGGATAGAGGAGGAGAATTCACCTCTAATAGATTCTATGAGTACTGTGAAGAACATGGCATAAAGAGACAATTAAGTGCACCTAGAACAACTTAGTAGAATGGAATTGTAGAGAGAAGGAATAGGATCATTCTTGATACAACACACACCATTATGATAGAAGGAAAAGTTGCACACACCTATTGGAGAGATGTGGTCAATACAATAGTCTATACAATCAATAGAATTCAGTTAAGACCTGGAGCTAACAAAACACCTTATGAGCTATGGTTTGGTAATGTTCCCACTGCAAAATACTTTAGACTCTTTGGAAGCAAGTGCTACATCAAGAGGGATGAAGCAATAGACAAGTTTGATGCAAGAAGTGATGAAGGTATTTTTCTTGGTTACTCTACTAAAATTAAAGCTTATAGATGTTTCAATTTAAGATTGAAAAAGATCATTGAAAGTGCTCATGTAAAGATTGATGAAAATTTTATGATTCAAGAAAGATATCATGATTACTCACCCATGATTGAAGAAGAACCTAGACCCTCCACTAGTGAGATAGTTATTGAGGAAATGTTTGACATAATTGATGTGTTGTTCAATGACCTTGAGACAAGTGAAGAAGGTACTCCTAAGGCTGACGAGTTAGCATCACCTAAAGTTCCAAAGTTTACATCAAGAAATCATTCCAAGAAAGACATCATTGGAGATTAGAGCAGAAAAGTCTTAACAAGATCACAAGCAAAGAACTTAGCTAGCAGTGATGCAGTATGTTTACTATCTCAGATTGAACCTTTAAGTGTTGAAGATGCTTGTAAGGATTTAGATTGGCATGATGCTATGAAAGAAGAACTTGATCAGATCATTAAGAATGATACTTGGGAACTGGTCCCAAGACCTACTGATAAGAATGTGATTGAAACAAAGTGGATATTCAGAAACAAGATGAATGAAGATGGTACAGTAGTAAGAAATAAAGCAAGATTAGTATGTAAGGGATATGCGCAAAGAGAAGGCATTGATTATTCAGACACATTTGTACCTATGAGTAGATTAGAATCTATTAAGTTGTTTTTAGCTTATGCTATAGTTAAAAAATTCAAAGTTTATCAGATGGATGTCAAATCAGCATTCTTGAATGGAGACTTAAAAGAAGAAGTATACATTGAGTAGCCTGAAGGATTCACCTTATTAGACAAACCTGATATGGTATGGAGATTGAAGAAGGCCCTCTATGGACTTAAGGAAGCCCCTAGAGCATGGTATGAGAGACTAGATGGATACTTAACAAAGATTGGATTCAAGAAAGGAGCAATAGATTGTAATCTATTCATTAGAGAGACATCTAAAGGTTTGTTACTTATAGCTATATTTGTTGATGAAATTATCTTTGGATGTAATGACAAACTCAGTGCTGAATTTTCCAAAGAAATGCAGAATGAGTTTGAGATGAGTATGATTGGTCCTATCAAGTAGTTTTTGGGATTAAATGTACACCAGATAGAAAAAGGGATTTTCATTAAACAATCAAAGTATGTGAAAGAGATAGTGAAGAAATTCAAGATGGATGATTGCAAGCCAATAGGAACCCCTATGATTACTGGATGCAAGATTATAAAGGAAGATGACTCACCAGTAGTTGACATAACATTGTATAAGTCTATGATTGGTAAACTCATTTATCTTACTTAGACTAGACCTGACATTTCTAATGCAGTTGGTATAGTTGGAAGATTTGTAGTAGAGCCTAAAAAAAGTCACCTCATGGCAGTAAAGAGAATATTTAGATACTTGCAGGGCACTATAGATTATAGTCTATGGTATCCTAATTCAAAAAGTGGAGTATGTTGTAACAGCCTTGAATTGTTCTACAATTGTTTGGTTCAAGTAGATGATAAAAGATTTTGGAATTTAGATTGATTATCCTATTGTTGTTCGCTATGATAACACTAGCACTATCAATATGTCAAAGAACCCTGTGATGCATGCAAAGACAAAACACATTGAGATCAAGTATCAATTCCTGAGAGAGAAAGTGGCAGAGAAAGAAGTCAAGTTGGACTATGTGAGTACTAAAAAATAGTTGGCAGATATATTCACAAATCCCTTACCTAAGGATACTTTTGAGTATCTCAAAGGGAAGTTGGGAGTAATTCCCTTCCCTGATTCTTCTTAGAAGGAAGCAGGAATGGCATTAGTCCTCAAGGACTAATGGAAGGTTGACTACTCTACCTTAGGAGTAGTACCGATGCTTAAAATGAGTGGCACCCTTTTCTATTGATGTCAAAGGGGGAGTATATATATATATAGATTCATGAAAAACAAAAGTAAAAAAAGGAGCAATATACTAAGGGGGGGCAACATTCAGTTATGACAACAGTACAGTTGAGGTAATGGAGAATATTAGAAAATATTGCAGCAGATGGAGGATTCATCTTTGGGGAATTTTTGAAGAGGAAATGGAGAATTTTATAAAAGAAATGTTCATTTGGGTTGATGGTGGTTTTTCATTCCACATGTTTCCATCAATGCCAAAGGGGGAGATTGTTGGAGATTTCCTAGCAGGCCAGTACTGATTGTATGTTTGTCATTAATGACAACATATGGAAAGTAGCATGCGTGGAAGTCTTATGCAGTATGCCTTCTGTATATGTTGCATGGACATGATATCAGCATGATATCATGGGCATAGAGGTTGAATGTGAGTACAGACAGTTATATAGCAGCTTGTGTTAGCAGTGTTCCTAACAAAGTTACAGGCAATGTTATGTGTATGGTTGTCCATACAATTTTCTTATGGGCATGCACCCTATGATATATTTTGAAGACATGTTAGTGATGTTTTAGTTATGAACACATAGTCTAATGATGAACACAAGTGAATTTATTCAGTCGCTATTCACCAGTAGCAGTTTCCTATGTTTGTTCAGAAGAGCCGACAAAGATTTTATTATTTCTTGAGTTGTGCCTATCTTGAGGATATGCACCCTTAGATTTAATCTTGAAGAAGTGTTATTGATGTTTGGTTAAGAGCGCATAAGTTAATTCAGCCTACAGAGAAAGTTCTAGTTATTTTGGTAGAGCCGACAGTGTGTGGCATGCATCTACAATTGTTTTATTAGACAGGTCCTAGAATGAGTTGCGTGCATAATAGAGCCAAAAAAATGTTTTTTGGAGTTTATTATGGTTTCTCTAATATGATTTAAAGGTGGTTCTAATAGTCTAACTTGATTATATCATTTGGAGGAAAGATATTTGTAGGTAGTCATTTGTGATTCCTTGAGTGTGGCTCATGGTTGATTAAGTAGAGAAGAGCAGAGTGTACAAAGTGTTGAACCATAAGAAGAAGGTCTATGTGACCAAGTAGAGAATGTGTTCTATTCATTGGAACTGATCCAAATAGTAGGTCAAAGCGTAGTTCACCAAGATCCAGATATAATGTGTATATGTTATTTAGAAGGTTGTAGCCTTCGCCCCTTTGAGTAATGAGCTCTCAGATAGTGTGTCCTCTCCCCTAATAGGGACAATTGTAAAAGACTCCTAATAGGGTCCAACCCTTAACCAGGTCTATTGTACTTAATATATTGTAAATCTAATCCTAGCAGGGTAAAGGATCTTCTAGCAAGGATCATTATACACTAGTACAAAATATTAGTGGGTATCGAGTCCCACTGGGGTTTTTACCTATTTGGGTTTCCCCGTAACCAAAATATTGGTGTTGTATTCAAGTGTTCTTTCATTGTGTTTATGCTTTATGTTTAAGTATACTTAATTGGATAAATAATTGAAACTTGTGGATAACTGATTCACCCCCCCCCCTCTCAGTTATCTCTAGGGACTATTCCTAATAGTAGGACTTTTATGTTTCTCAATTTCCAATCCTTGATCTGGTGCACTTGTGTGCTCACTAGGGCCTAGGGTCATTACCTTTATAACTGTCTGTTTAGTTTCCTTGTTAACTTCCTCATAGTTCCCTCCCATTATCAAGATGGTTCTCCTCTTCATTCTAAAATAAGTATTAAGATCTTTCAAAATTTCTTTGAAATGATCTTCATCTTTGATGTCACAGAGCTTCCTTACATAGTTTTCTCTTATGTTTCCATCTTCTTCTATTGCTCTTTTCTTTCTATTCACTAGCTTTTCAAACAATTCATCAAGAATCTTTCCTTGAATACTGTCAAACTTCTTATCGACAAAAATCATATGCCTAACAACTACATTTTCTAAGCTCAACTTCTCAGAATAGTTGTACATCTCATAGTATTTGTTCATCTTAGAGAAATTTCATTTGTTAATGATTAGGGTATTTACTTTTTAAATCTTTGGTTTCCATTTCTTCTTTTTGCATCCAGTTTCTTTATCATCTTTTACTTCAAATACCTTCCTTTGAACTAGGGTAAATATTTTTTCTGTCTCTTTCCTCGCCCACTTGCCATTTCTTTTACTCTTTTAGTTTTTGGATTGGTGGAGGTTCTAGTTGATTTCCTTGTTTCTTGTACCTCTTCAACTTTTACCACTTTTTCTAAATTCTAAACATTTTCAATCTAATCTGCAACTAATGAAAGGGGTGGAATAGACAAAACTTCTTTTTTTCCAATGTCTCTTATTACTGCTGGTATCTACTTCACAACTAGGAATTCATATTCTATCATTCCAGTATCCTTAAGAATTTTCTTAATGGTGCTTTCAAATCTCTTTTTGGCTAATTTATCTTCATGTAGAGACTTCACGGAGTTAAAGTACTCCTCATAGGTTCTGAATCTAGAATTGTTCACATCCAACTTTCTCTTAAGAAATCTATTCACATACTCTTTTGCTTCAATTTCTCTAACTTCATATCCAAGTGGATCAATAAACTCAACTCTCTATTCAACTACTTCAATGAAAGTAAAATTAGTTTCAACAATAAAACATATTTCATCTTTATACTTCTCTACAATAGCTTGTGGAATCCTTGACCTTTTCTTCATTTAATTTTGAAATGTTTTGATTACCAAGGTTACGCTCTCATTAACCTTGTCAATAGGGTGTCTTAGATACACCTTGTTGATTCTATTTGTAGTAGTCCTGTTATCATTCCAATCATCTCCAATAGTGTATGGAAATCTTCTTAATAAATGAAAAATCATGTATGTAATCAGAGAAGAGAATCTAAATTGTGAGTTCTTGGTTTTCTTTATCTTCTCAAGGTTCTCAAACAACTGAATTCTTAAGATTTCACACATATCTACTTGAACTTTATCAAAACACATCAAATATGCTGCATGAACCATTCCAACTACCATCTCATCTTCTGTAGACTTTGCAAACAACTTAGATGTTAAGATCTTGAAAACAAATCTAACATCATCTTGTAATATCTTCCTGATTACTATCCCTCTACCATTATAGGATGACTTGGTGTTGTCCAATACAGTCTTCTTCACATTTTTCTCATTAAAGGGTATGAATCTAGTTTTAGACAAATCAGTTACCTCATGAATTAGGTCTGCATTGATATCTATCACTTTGTCATCTAGCCAAAACTTCCCATTGTGAATTCTACTTCAAATAATTTTTGTACATTCATCATTATCAAATTCATAGTGCAGTGAATACTTTACAATTTCATTATCCTTTAGATGTTCAAATCCTTCTTTCAATGACATATCCTAATTATATAGCTTCTCATATTCCTTAGTCATGTTACTTTCACTTAGGGTTTCAAATTTGCATCTTAAATAACCTCTCACATCTTCCAAATGTAAAACTCCATCTGGTATAGATGACAATGCAAGACTAGGGTCTTCTTCCAAGGGTTCTACTAGTTGCCTTTTAACTCTAGGTCTAACAATATTCCTTAGATGATGAATAAGTGATACATCCATGAATTCTGCAAAATCTTTTAATTGCTTGATAGAATTGCTCAATGAAATACCTCAATTTCATGATTTAGGGCTTTGCGTAGATCTGTCACGAAACTCTTTACAAAATCCTGCAAACTGATCTAAATAACCACTACATTGATCTTCTTATCACTTATAGTCACTTGAATGATTAAGTAATACCTATCATAAGCTTTTAACCTTTCAATCTTTCAAGATTTTGACATCGCATTCAATTCTTTTGCTACTTCTTTCTGAAAAGATGTTCTTGCTTTCCTACAAAACTTCATACTTCTCATGAACTCGCATACATTCATATTATCTCATGCACTCTTGACCATAGCACCAATACATCACATACTACCTTACATTAACTGCGCAAGACTCAATTCATTCTATACTAATTTCTACATTATCCTAAGTTCCTACTCTAATATATTCTTTATGAATTAAGTGCTTTGGGATGGTTTAGAAAGTGTTTCACACTTACTATCAGATACTTCACCTGTATTATTACCTTGTGTACTAAGGGTGTCTTCCTGATCTGTGGCTTTGAAAAATTTCATTTCTTTTGAATTACTGTAGCATCCTTTCTGACTATTGCTTGCATTCTCATTTATTTTTGTATAGTTTCTAGGATTAGTGTTTCTCATGTTATTCATTCTGCAAAATCTTGTTGTATGACCAAATTTGTTACATATTTGACAAACTACTCCATTGTATCCATATCTTGGTCCTATCTGATTGATTTGTGATCTACAATTCCTAGCAATGTGTCCAATATTGTTGCATCTATAACACACAACTCCACTTCTTCTATTCATATCTTCAGTAGGTCTCTTAAATGCATGGTTAGTATCTCTAAAAATTATACTAATATTATTATCATTAGATCTAGGCTTCTTAAAATGAATAGCTCTATGTCCAAAACCATGATAATTATAACAATAACCATTGAGAGATTTGATTGCTTACCTGTGCAATCTTTATTTATATGACCAAAAGTATTACATGCAAAACATCTACCTTTTAATTCTCTTTGTGTATCTTTGGGTGGTTGATCTTCTTTAGGTGGATTAGGTATGTCTTCAGATTTTTTAGCTTCATCAGGTTTCTTTTCATCTTTGTTCTCAGAGACTTTCAAATCTAGTTCCTTGCTTTCTTCATTTATCTTAGATGAGTTAAATCCAAGACCAGTTTTATCATAAAATGGCTTCTGATAAGACATTTGTTCATCAATCTTTTCATTGGTGGAATACAGTTTCTCAAGATGTTGTTTAGACTATGTAAGTTCTCCTTTCACAATTGTATTGTACTTTTCAAGTTCAGCATACTGTAATTTGGTTTTCTCAAGTTCAAATGTCACTTTATAAAGTTTAGACTTCAGATCTTCATTTTCAGATTTTAGATTTGATTCATTCTTTATGTTTCCATCTTTCAACCTTAACTTTAGATCTATACAATCTTTAATT
This sequence comes from Chamaecyparis obtusa, assembly GCA_027943335.1. Taxonomy (NCBI): domain Eukaryota; kingdom Viridiplantae; phylum Streptophyta; class Pinopsida; order Cupressales; family Cupressaceae; genus Chamaecyparis; species Chamaecyparis obtusa. Next base: position 115,506 of record BSBK01007087.1, on the reverse strand, counting down.
CATGTTTAAGGATCTCATTTTCTTTCTTTAGATTTGAAATTTCATCATAGTCTTCGATTTGTATTGAAGGTCCTTTCTTTGATTTCAGTTCTTCCAGCTTTTCTTTTAGCTTATCAATGAAGTTTTTTGCATCATCATATTTCCCTTTCAGAGTATCTCTTTCTTCAGTAAGAATATCAATCTGTTCAAGAGATTCTTCAAGATTCTTTTGTAATTGATCCATATCCATAGAGATCTTACTCAAGCTGCTAGACTTTCTATGAATAACTTTCTTCTGAGTAACTAAGCTCTGATACCAACTGTTAGAAATAGGGAACACTGAGAAGGGGGGGTGAATCAATATTCTACAAACTTTTACTTTCGCCCAATTATGATATAAAAAATTAACTCAAGTGATGCTTGCAAAACAAATTAAACTAAATAAAATGCAAAAAAATAAATCAAATGAACTCATAACACCATGTTTGTTATCGAGGAAACCCTGGTCAAGGGAAAACCCCGGTGGGGATGATACCTACAAGTGATCCACTAAACAAAACTATCCTGTTAAGGATGTTGACCCTGTTAGGAGTCTATTACATACATATAGTGTCTATATCTTGATTAAAGGACTCTAGGCCTTGTTACAAGCCTCAACCCTGCTAAGAGTTGGTATACAAAATAGAATGATTACAAGATGAGCTCACTCCCCAAACATGTAATGTACAATGATATCTGTTTACAAAAAGGTAAGGTACTTAACCTTTTACTACTGCCAAATAGTTTTCCTATTCTGATTTATCTTTTTAGCTTCTTTTCTTTCATATACAAAGTCTTATTTCTTTACTTTTACAACATATATCTTCACATCATATCATTACAATATCTTATCACTTTTTCCATATATCTTCGCATTACATATTTCTTACATTTTTACAAGTTATTAGGAATAATAACTTTATAGTCGGCTTTACAAAGCATAAACTCAAAACTAACTTCTACTACCCAGGAGTTAACATCTAGGATGTTGTTCCTTGTATGGTTAAGTCATTATTTTGATAAACAAAATAATCCCTTAACTATTTTACTTGTTCTGTCTTCTTACTCTGCTCAGTCGACTCTAACTCTATTTCAGTAAATCTGTAATAACTTCTTCCGTACATGTCGTACAAACTTGCACTTCCAGATGTGTCTTTGTCATACATAGAATTATCCATGTTTAAGTGTACATGCACTGAACTTGCTTCTATCAACATCGCTATCCAAAATTATCTCTAGTTAGATTGGAAAATATTGCTTATACTTAGACAATTTTACTTGCACTCTATCATAAATGCTTTCTATCATAGTGCGATCTTCATATTGATTATAGGTTTCCATAATGACAACAACTTGATATCTAACTCAGCCTATGCCTTGAACTCCGAAAATTTTTTTAAAGCACTTGAATGCCATAGTTTTGCCTTGTCATAATTTTTTGATGGCATTCTTGATCACGTATTTTTTGATGAAACAAAAGCCCATTAGATTTCTCACTGTCCTACTTTCAAAAATGTAAATTTCATAGTGATATGATTATTTTACTATTTTTGCACTATTTATTAATTAAAAATGGCATCTAAATGTAAAATAGCATGAGGTTCACTAAAACTTTAATAACTATTTTTTTAAAGGTTTTTTGGAAAATAAATTATATGACATCAATCTACATACAATTATCTTGATATAAATTATTTTTTTGAAAAAATATGAAATTTTCATCAAATAATGGGTGTTGTACACTTGAGGTTATGAAAATGTACTTTATAGTCATTTAAAAAAAATCAATTAAAAAAAAAAGAAAAAATAAGGTCATCAATATTTGGTATCTTAGGTATATGTCCCTAGAAGGATTTGCAAAAATTCATTTATTTGGGTTAAAAAGTGGTGGTCGTACATGGCTATGGTATGGTCCTGAAATAGGCATTTTGAAAAATTATTTTTTAAACATTCCTACTAAAAGGAAATTTATACTATGTGGGTAATTAAATAAATTACATATTCGAAAAGTAAACTCTGAGCAGTACATTTTTTATTACTAAAGTTTTCTGAGATTCAATTTCTAAGTGCCTCAAATGTAGACATCAATTGATAGGAAATTTGAAAACCATGAAAACACTTCCATTTTTTGCCCCAAAGTGGGACTCAATTTCTTACAACCACCCACATATAAGATAATGTCGGGGGCATTTATTTTGAAAATGCACTCCATGTGATCATGTGACTGAAGGGTACCTAGGAACATGCAATTTTTTAAGGTCAGTAGTCTACATTTTGGTGACTTTTAGGGGATCACATCCTACCAAGAGTCAATCTGAGAAACTTTGGTTGTGCAGACCAGAGCCTTTTCCATTTGGATAGGGAGTTAAATCAATTTAAATTTATCATATCAGTTATCTTTGGGAGTTTTTGAAGGAACATCTCAGGTGCCAGAAAACCTTCATGCAAAAGAAAGGATTAGAGATTGGTCCAGGGCACCTCCCACTTTGCAAATTTTGATATATTTGGTTGTTTAGGAAGTTGTGTTTAAGTTTTTTTATGTGTTTGAGTGATGATTTAGTCTAGGACCAATGGGCAAGATCATGGTCTATGATTGTAAGGACCTTTGAGTCCATGTGAGAATTTGAGGTCACCTTGGTGACCAAGGAAAGAAGTATTATTTTAGTGTTCCAAATAGGTTTGATGGATGTTTTTAAGGTTTTTATGCCTTATTAGGGTCCTAGATGATCAACTTCATCATTAGGATGAGAACCAAGGTCACTGGTTCATTTTTGTAATAAGTTGTTAAAAAGTTGCTTGAGCAACTTTTGGAAAAGTTACCAAAATGGCAAAAACCTGTTGTAACCACCCAAGCATAGTATAAGAGCTTGGATTTGAATCTTTTGAAGGGGTTAATGAATAACTAAAACAAAATCAACAATTATGACATCCTGTATGGTCTCCCAAGCACTCTATTATTTAGACAGTCCTATATCTCTGCAACTATACGGCCATGTATGAATTGACATAGGTGATCGGACTTCATGGATTGTTAGTGTTTTAAGTTAGCTTTCATTTTCAACAAATAGTTTGGTTTTAAGTTAGATAGTTTCAAAGTTTTGAGTTTTTAAAGGTCACTAGTTTGCCAGGCCTGAAACCAGTGCCAACTAGTTAAAAATGGCTCTAACCTAAAATTCCTCTATTGGATTTTCCTAAAACCATGAGGATCATAGGGTTAGAGTCAAAAGATGTAGTTAATAGTCTTCTTGTTGTATTTTTAGAGGTTCTAAGGACCCAACAAGGAAGCCCTATGGCTGACTGGTAAAACTAGGTGAGCCAGGATAGGGAAGAAGGAGAACTGGTATGAACGCCCAAGATTAGTTAGAGAATGACATTTCTAGATATGTAAATTAATCTTCTAATAGGACTCAACATGGTTGGAGGAGATTCAAACATTTGAGATAGATCTGAAGAGTTTTTCACTCACTGGTTCAGAGGCCTAATTTGTAGGCTAAAAACTAGGGCCTGCTAGGAATTAGGGTGTTGGGTGTCACCAGAAACTAAGCTTTTGGATTCTAAAAGGGATGATGGACTCATAAAATATTTTCAAATTTTTTGGGGGGCTCAAGTGGTGATTTTGGGAGTAATAGGTCATTTTCAGTGAAAATAGACCTACTAGGAATTGGGCAATTAGGCCTTCTAGTAAGTTTGAAACCAATTGGATTAGTGAGTTGTTTTGAAGCATGGGAAAGGTTGTAGAATGGCCTAATAAGTATTAAGAAGACTAATAGAAGACTAAGAAAATGTGTGGGAAGATCCTAGATAGAGGATAGACATTCCAGGGGATGATTTAGTGGAGGAAAACTAAAGTTTGGAGTAACTATTTGGACTAGTTGTGCTCATATCTTTGGAAGCTTCTTGAATCCAACTATACCTTGGAGGAGAAGTTTGTAATAAGGGTCTAGGGGATCCTATATGTTAAGAAGATCCAAAACTAATACCTTTGGAAGGTTAGAAGTGAATAGTTAAGTGGTAGAGTGCCTATCCTCTGCATTAGAGTGGTATGAGAGCCATAACTACTTGGAAGAAGGTCATAACTTCTTGGAAGTTATGTATGTCAGAAAATGAAGGGAGTCAAGAGGTGGAAAACATGCCTCCTAAGGCTATTAGTAGGGATGATATAGTAGAGTTGGTCCAAGGTCTCTTGGAGAAGGCCAATGTAACAGAGAAAAAGAGTAAGAAGAGGATTACAGAATGGGGAGATGAAAGTGATGTGGATGAAGATAGTCAAATAGAGGAATCAACCAGAAAAGGAAAGGAACTAGAGATAGAAAAGGAGTAGAAGGTATTCTTAGAAGCCTTCAAGTCTATAAACAAGGATAGTTTGGAACATATACCATATTATTGGGGTAGCTTAAATGGAGAAGAGTTATTAGATTGGCTTGAAGTCATGGACAATAAGTTTGATTACAAGGAGGAATCAGAAGAAAAGAGGGTCACCTATGCTAAGGCTAGACTCAAAGGATCAGCATTGGTATGGTGGAATATGATGCAAGATGAAAGGGTGAGTTGTGGAAAGAAGAAAATTATTTCTTGGGAGGATGAAAATCAGATTGAGGGCTCAATTCTTGCGCACTAATTATGAAATTAAAATGTATCAGAGGTTCCAAAATTTGAGACAAAAGGAGATGATGATAAGCCAATACACTGAGGAATTTCATAAATTAAGTCTTAGGGCTAGGAGAAAAGAGGATGAAATGGAGAAGGTGGAAAGGTATCTCAATGGGCTAAGGTAGGGTATACAAGATGAAATCAATATGTTAGCTCCAGAAAGTATGCACAAATGCTTTCAGTTGGCTTTGAGGGTTGAAGACAAAGAAAGAAGAAGGAATGACTTCCATCAAAGAGGTAGAGGTGGTAGTAGCAGAAGAGGTTTCCAAAGGGGTAGAGGTAACTTTGGAAGAAGATAGAGTCCTGGTAGACAAGAAGACAATAAAGTTGTGGAAGGAAGTGGGGGAAACTAGTATAGAGGCTCATTTCAAAGGGGAGGATATAGAGGTAGAGGACCACCAAGACGTAGGTTTCAACCTCAAGGAAGGAAAAATTAAGTTTTTACTAGTAGATGGTACAACTGTAACCAAGTGGGTCACATAATGGGTAGGTGTCCAAAGAAAGCTTCCTCATCTTCCATGGGGGAAAGAAGAAATCGGTTGGTTCAAGAGGATGATAATTAAAGTGTCACATCACCTATATCCAAAGTAGGACCAGTAGTAGATGGAGAGAACTTAATGTTGAGAAGAACATTTCTCAAGGTACCAAGTACTATAGAACCACCTCAAAGGAAAAGCTTATTCAAGACTACTTGTAAGTCTCATGGGAAGATTTGCAAAGTCATTGTGGACTTTGGATCCACTGAGAATATAGTATCTACTAAAATGGTATAAAAATTGAAGTTGAGAAGAATCCCTCACACCACACCATATAAGGTTTCATGGTTGAATAAAGGTCAATAAATACTAGTGGATGAGAAAACTATGGTTGAGTTTGAGATAGGGGACTATAAGGAAAAGGTCCTATGTGACATATTGCCTATGGATGCATGCCATCTACTCCTTGGATGCCCATGGCAATATGATGTCAAGGAAATGCATGATGGAGAAAAGAATAGCTACATGATCACAAAGTTGGGAAGGAAATTTCAAATGGATCCTTTAGAAGAACCAAAGGAAGAGAACAGAAAAAGTGTGATGTTATGGAGTGGGAAGGAGTTCCTCAAAGCCATGAAGAAGGAGAAAGGTGAATGTTGTGCTATTGTGGTCAAAACAAAGGAGGAACCTAAAGAGAAAGTCACCTTACCACTAGAGGTACAAGCTTTATTGGAAAAGTACCATGAAATAGTTGATAATGGACTACCAAGTGACCTACAACCTATGAGGGATGTAAGCCATCAAATTGACCTTATTCCTAGAGAAAATCTACCAAACAAGGAAGTATACAAGATGACACCAAGTCAAAATGCAAAAATAGCCAAGCAAATCCAAGATTTGTTGGATAACGGGTTGATAAGGAAGAGTTTAAGCCCTTGTGATGTACCTACTATTTTGGCACCAAAGAAAAGGGGTACATAGAGGATGTGAACTGATTCAAGGGCCATCAACAAGATCACTATAAGATATAGGTTTCCAATGCCAAGGATAGAGGATTTACTAGACAATTTGGGAGGATCTTGCTATTTTTCCAAGGTGGATTTGAAGTCAGGCTATCATCAAATCAGAGTTAGGCCTGGTGATGAATGGAAGATAGCCTTCAAAACAAGTGAAGGGTTGTATGAATGGCTTGTGATGTCATTTGTCCTCACCAATCCACCTAGTACATTCATGAGGCTCATGAATGAAGTGTTGGCAGATTTCATAGGTAAGTTTGTCATAGTTTATCTTGATGATATCTTGATCCTTAGCAGGACAAAGGAGGAGCACATGGAGAATTTTGAGCAAGTCTTAAGGAGGTTGCACAAGGAGAAGCTAACGATTAACCAAGATAAGTGTGGGTTTCTCAAACTGAATTAGTATACCTTGGTTTTGTAGTTGCAAATGGGTGTATGAAAATGGATCCTAATAAAGTTAAGTCCATATTGGAATGGCCTACACCTAAGTCTATTGGAGATGTTAGGATTTTTCATGGTTTGGCTTCCTATTATAGAAAATTCATAAGAGGTTTCAGTCATTTGTGTGCCCCTATACTAAACACCATAAAGGGTGGTATCAAGTGTAAGTTTGAATGGACTATTGTAGTAGACCAGTGGTTTGAAAAGTTGAAAAAAAGAATTGCAGAACTACCTACTCTTAGGTTCCCAAACTTCAATCAGTTCTTCATGGTAGAGTGTGATGATAGAAAGTTGGCTATTGGAGAATTACTTAGCCAAGAAGGACACCCTGTGGCTTTCTTCTCTAAAAAGTTGAATGAAACCAAACAAAAGTATTCAACTTATGATTTAGAACTCTATGGTATGGTCCAAGCTTTAAAAAAATGGAGACACTACTTTCTACCTAGAGAGTTTGTAGTTTATACTGACAATCATGCACTAAGTTTTTTGAATGGATAGGATAAGTTGAACCAAAGGCACATGAAGTGGGTGGAAGCATTAAAAGCTTATATATTTGTCATAAAACACAAGAAGGGAGTTAGAAAAAAGGTAGCAGATACTCTTAGTAGGAGAGTGCTCACAATCCAAGAGATATAATTACAAAGTGTAGGGATGGATGATTTGAAGAGCTTGTATAAGGAAGACAATGATTTTGGCAAAGCTTATGAAGAATGTGTGAAGTTTCAGCAGGGCTTCAAAGTGGATTTTGATGAGTATATGATGCAGGAAGGTCTCTTGTTTAAGGGACATCTTATGTGTATTCCTCAATGTTCAATGAGGGAGAATATAGTGAAATAAAAACATCAAGGTAGTCTAGGGGGTCACTTTGGCATAAACAAAACCTTAGAGCAAGTTAATAGGCACTATTTTTGGCCTAGAATGCAATTAGACATTAGGAGATTCATGGAGCAATGTCAGGTTTGTCAAAGAGCAAAAGGATAGAGAAGCAATAGTAGACTGTATCAACCATTATCTATTCCTCAAAGACCTTGGGAATGTTTGAGCATGGACTTTGTCTTGGGATTGCCAAAGACATCAGGGGTCATGACAATTTTTTTGTGGTGGTTGACCAGTTTAGCAAGATGACACACATCATTCCATGCAAGAAAAACAATGATGCATCTCGGATTGTAGGGTTGTTCTTTAGAGACATAGTAAGAATCCATGGTTTTCCATTAAATATTGTGAGTGACAGGGATACAAAGTTTGTGGGTCACTTTTGGAGGACCCTATGGAAGATGCTTGGAACTAATTTGTCTTTCACCTCATCCTATCACCCTCAATTAGATGGGAAAATTGAGGTAGTGAATAGGTCTCTTGGCAACTTGTTGAGGTGCTTGACTAAGAAACATGGGCAATCTTGGGATCACATTATAGGGAAGGAAAAGTTTGCTTATAATGACTCCATTAATAGGAGTACAAGGAAGAGTCCTTTCCAAATAGTTTATGGGCTCAATCCTAGAGGGGTTTTAGAGTTGAGAGATCTTAGATTGGAGGATAAAAGGAGTGCCCAAGGTGAGTCATTTGTAGAGCAGATGAAGGTGTTGCATGAATAGATTCATGAGACCTTACAACAACAAGTGGCCAAATACAAAGCCAAGGCTGATCAAACAAGGAGAGACCTACAATTCAAGATTGGAGATTTGGTCTTGGCCTATCTTAGGGAAGAGAGACTACCTAAGGGTCAACCAAATAAGCTTCTTATGAAGAAGATTGGACCACTACAATTTTTTCATAAATATGAAAAAAATGCCTATGAAGTAGAACTTCCTCCTGATTTGGGTATATCTCCTATTTTCAACGTGTGTGATCTCTATCCTTATAAGGGATCTCCATTGGATATAGGGAAAATGACACTTTCAGATGTGCCAGCAGATGATTGGGTAAGGGATTTTCCAACTCCCAAACCCATGCAACTAGAGAGTATTTTGGATTCTAAGGTGATCAAACAGACCTGGAAAGGAGTTTATAAAGATTATCTTGTCAAATGGTAGGGCCTCCCTAAAGTAGAGGCTATTTGGATGTCAGAGAAGGACATTTTGAACCATGGATTTTTCCTTGCTAGCTTCCTAACTCAACGGACTTGAGTTATTTTGTCCCGGGGAGTATGGTGTAGGGCACCTCCCACTTTGCAAATTTTGATATGTTTTGTTGTTTAGGAAGTTGTGTTTAAGTTTTTTTAGGTGTTTGAGTGATGAGTTAGTCTAGGACCAATGGGAAATATCATGGTCTATGATTGTAAGGACCTTTGAGTCCATGTGAGCATTTGAGGTCACCTTGGTGACCAAGGAAAGAAGTATTGTTTTAGTGTTCCAAGTGGGTTTGATGGATTTTTTTAAGGTTTTTATACATTATTAGGGTCCTAGATGATCAACTTCATCATTAGGATGAGAACCAAGGTCATTGGCTCATTTTTGTAATAAGTTGTTAAAAAGTTGCTAGAAACTTTTAAAAGTTACTTGAGCAACTTTTGGAAAAGTTGCCAAAATGGAAAAAACCTATTGTAACCACCCAAGCTTAGTATAAGATCTTGGATTTGAAGCTTTTGAAGGGGTTAGTAAAGAACTGAAACAAAATCAACAATTCTGACATCCTGTACGGTCTCCCAAGAACTTTGTTATTTATACAATCCTATATCTCTACAACTGGATGACCATGTATTGATTGACATAGGTGATCAAACGTTAGGGATTGTTAGTTTTTTAAGTTATCTTTCATTTGCAAAAAATAGTTTGGTTTGATGTTAGATAGTTTCAAAGTTTTGAGTTTTTAAAGGTCATTGGTTTGCCAGGCCTGAAACCAGTGCCAACTGGTTAAAAATGGCTCTAACCTAAAATTCCTCTATTGGATTTTCCTGAAACCATGAGGATCATAGGGTTAGATTCAATAGATGTAGTTTATAGTCTTCTTGTTGTATTTTTAGAGGTTCTAAGGACCCAACAAGGAAGCTCTATGGCTGACTAGTAAAACCAAGTGAGCTAGGACAGGGAAGAAGGAGAACTGGTATGGATGCCCAAGATCAATTGGAGAGTACTTGATGAAATATTTGGATATGTCAATTAATCTTCTACTAGGAATAAAGGTGGTCAGAGGAGAGTCAAACATTTGAGATAGATCTAAAGAGTTTTTCACTCACTGGTTCAGAGGCCTAATTTGTAGGCTAAAAACTAGAGCTTGCTAGGAATTAGGGTTTTGGGTGTCACCAAAAACTAAGATTTTGGATTTTGAAAGGGATGATGGAATCCTAAAATATTTTCAATTTTTTTTTGGGTCAAGTGGATATTTTGGGAGTAATAGGTCATTTTCAGTGAAAATAGACATACTAGGAATTGGGCAATTAGGCCTCCTAGTAAGTTTGAAACCAATTGGATTGGTGGGTTGTTTTGAAGCATGGGAAAGGTTGTAGAATGTCCTAAGAAGTATTAAGAAGATAATAGAAGAGTAATAAAATGTGTGGGAAGATCCTAAATAGAGGATAGACATTCTAGGTGATGATTTAGTGGAGGAAAACTAAGGTTTGGAGTAACTAGTTGGACTAGTTGTGCTCATATCTTTGGAAGCTTCTTGAATCCAACTATACCTTGGAGGAGAAGTTGGTAAGAAGGGTCTAGGAGATCCTATTTGTTAAGAAGATCCAAAAATAATACCATTGGAAGGTTATAAGTGAATAGTTAAGTGGTAGAGTGCCTATCCTCTGCATCAAAGATTTTCTTAAAAATAAAGCCAAAATATAAAATCCAAGGGATGGATCAAACTAGAGGACTCAAGGTATGAAACAAACTATTGGAGAGAATAACCAAGAGAGAATAAATAGAAAGAACAAGAAAATTTATCTTAGAGATACCTATATTCATTTTTATGAATCAAAAAAGCCAGATTGACTAACCCAACATCAAAAGACAAAAGGGGTACACCAAGAATGAAAAGAAAGTAACTATGTTTGATCTTAGTTTTGTAATGAAACTCTATAGTTGATATCCCATAGAAAAAAAATAATTAGCCAAGCATTAGGTTAACCTCTGAAAAAATGAAAATAAATCACTTGTGGATTTATTGTGTGCAAGGAGTTAAGCCTTCCCTGTACTAAGATGATTAAATTATTTCCAGTTGTCTGTTAGACTACATAGGTGATATTCATGCCATATCCAATCAGATAGAGCCTTGATGCCAGCCAAATTTATATATAGCCCTAAAAAGGTTATCTCCTTGACAATAATTAACAAACACCTATTGTTGTTTGAGCGTCCATAGCCCTGGTAGAGTTGTTAACATAACCAGATTTTACCATTTCTTTGTGTTTTTTTTTCATTTGTTTTATTTTCATTTTTTTATCTCCTTGGACTTAGAATGCATGGATGATTATTAAATCATCTTTCTAGATTGGTTACCAAGGTGGTAGTAGAATAGTCTCTAAATTTTCACCTAATAGATGAAAGAAGGATATCCCAACATCATTAGTACATGTATTAAAATGAGGACTACACAAAATATAGATAGATATCAATAATTTCAAGAAATGCTAGATATTAATGGTAAGCATTAAAAAAATGTGTTAGTACGCAAGGATATCAAGAATAATCTTTTATTTTAAATCAAGAGTAAATGAAATTACCTTTTTCAATGTTTGAGTATGGATCTCATCTGACAACACTATGAACATTTAAAACTAGGTACAAAGTTTCAGATATAGATAAATGGAAACCATTGGAAATTGGGCATAGTACTTTCACAATTTGATGTGACATTCTCTCTATTATGGACCAAATGTAAAATACCTATGGAGGTGGTCAACTTCTCTATAAAAGAGAAATGTATTTGACAGGTGGCATAAGAATTTAGTAGACCTTGAGAGATAATGGTGTAGAATTAGTGAGTGTAGCTAAGAGATATGGATACTCCAATAAGATTTATCTATGCATTTCCCTAGGATCCCTTCCTAAGACTCATAGATGATGATAGGTTGGCCACATTAGTTAGGTCAGATGATAAAATCGTCCCCACTTTCCTAAAATGGGTGTTGGGTGAAGACTCTTTGTATAGTGAGGACCATTATCATCTGAACACAAATATTTTTTCCAAATTCGTTGTCTCCCTACTAGACCTAAGGGAGCCTAGGGATGTGATTTTCTTTCTCAGAGTGGGTATGTTTGGTATAAATATTTGTGGAGGACTTTATAATGTGCTTATTGTAGCTCATGATGCTCCAGGTTTCCACTAGAAACCAACTTGAAGATCTTCCTAGAGATGAGGAATAAGGACTCATTTGTTCCTTTTTATGAATTTCCATCTCTGGCCCCTTGACATTAACCATTGTTATGTGTAGCATGGGGTCAAATTAATGAAAAAATATCTAGACCTAAGTGTGGAAATGGTCAAGGAGGTGATAGAATAATTCTATCTAAGGGTTATGTTTGAGAAATCATGAGATATGCAAAGGGAAATCCAACTATTTTTTTCTTATTTTATTTTAGTGTCTACATATGATTTTCCTTTCATAAATACTATTTTAAATTATTAATGTCTTTAAATCCTTAAAATAAATATTTTAATACTTGTTGCAAAGAAATTAAATATCATAACAAGAGGGATCACCACCATACATAGAATGCCAATGGGAAAAATAATACCTTTCCAATGACGTGCACAAGAAAATGGAAAACCCTATTGCATTGGCATGCTTGCTCTTAACAGACAAAAGGGGTTACAGAAACATAAATTAAAGTCATTATTTTCTAAAAGAAATCCTAATGTATGATGACAACAATCATGAAAGATCCACTATATAATAACAAGGGGGATTGATAACTATACATGGGACATGAGAAACAAGTCTCATTTCATAGTAGTGCTTATTGAAAAGGAAACAAACCAACAAAAGAAACCTAACTATTTACACTCATTTACAAATTAAAATTATAGGAAGCTATTTACTAGACTTGAGAAATAGCTTCCCTTGCGGCCTAGGTTTTCCTTTACAATTAATGTCTCTAGATTATTTTGGCAAAAAAAAGGTAATATGTGTATTACCATTCCTAGGTGTGATAAGTAAGAGATGATGACATTATAACTTGTTTTGGGTACTTCTATTGACATCATAGAGATCACATCTCAAGATATTTGGAAAGACTCTATTCATGCTTTAATGTGAGCATAACCTATTTAAACTGACAAGTAGAAAATTTTGAACAATAAAAGATTAGGATCCCATGGGCCCTTTTAAAGGAGTTACGATGGGAGGTGTCCTGGTGTGGTCTTGGGGCTTGAAAATTGTGGTTCTTCCATTTGGGATCCAGGGAATGACTCCTCCTAAATGGTCAAAGTGCACTCATTGAGTGATGTAAAAAAGGCCTCTAGATCATCTAAGAAATCCATGTCATTATCTTCTACTTGTCCTTGCTCACTAGAAAGGCTAGGGAGAGGTTCCCCTAGTGGCACCTTTTTTTAAGGTATCTCAAAAACCTATAAACCTTGTGGATTGGGGACATCATCATATTCAAAAAAATAGGGGATGTTAAAAAAGAGAAGACTCGACTCATCAACATTCATATGTAGTAGGAGAAGGCTTCCTTTCTTGTGGGTATCGCTTGTGTCAACTATGGGTCTTGCTGACTTTGTTCATTTTTATTCTTTGAGTGCTAAACCATCAATTTTACCTCTAATAACAAAATGCTATCTAGCATTAAGGATGAAAAAGAGAACTCTAAAAAGTTAGACTAGTCAGGTTCACCTCCCAATAGACATGAAACCTCTAGAACCTCTTTGTGTGTGAATTGGTCCTCCATGATAGGATATTTGACAAAATAGGGTTTCTTAGGAGAGGCATCAATAATTGATATTGAATGCTAGAGCATACTCTTCTACATTTCAAAATTAATGATCCTTAGCTCATGTTGAAGATCCAATCAGATATCCCATATGTTGGGAACTAGATCCACATGATAAGGTTGAGGAGAAACCCAATCAACAACATTGTAGTAACAAGGGTCCATATCCTTACTAGACCCCAACCAGTACTTGTCATGTGCAATTTCTTGCTTCATTCAAGCTAAAAAATATAAAGCACACAATAACTTTAGCAACTAGATTTAGTTCAGTCCCATTGGGTGTGCTAGGAAAATTGTTAATCCCTTAATTTGGCCCTTTCCTAAATTAGGGCATTTCGTAAGTGTTACAAGTGTGGGATGGGGTGAGCCCTACAACACAATATCTGAGGTTTTATAATTTGACACTTCATGGTTGGTGTTTGGGGAAAAGAAAGGAAACAAAATTTAACAAACAATGCAAGCTAAGGGGATGTGAAGTGTTGAATCAAAACTTTATTGGATAGGATAAGAATTTTTCCTATGATATTGGCAGATTTAGGCAATTTCTAGTCAAATATTTATGCCTTCATCCTCTCATGACATAGTGTACCACATTTCCTTCATTGCTGGTAGGAGAATGAGAAGACAAAGTCACTAGACATAGGACTCACATATTCATATCCATCTACAGGAAGCATCTGCAAGGATTTGAATTAGGGCACATCAGTCCTACAACAAGTGCAAGTCTCCTCAATAAGGGACACGGTACCCAGAACTATTTTGATATAGATAGAAATAGTTCGAATAAGGGTTGAAAGAAAAGACCTCACTTCCTTATAACCTTTTTATAAGGAGTAGGCTACATAAAATATAAACCAACTAGGTTAAACCTATGAGAGTTGAATCACATGACACAGTAGTTAATGAAAAGGAAAAGACACCGAGTACATAGACTTTATGATTTATTACAAGCAAACATGCCAAGGCAAGAGATAATGCCCTAGAAAATTAATGTGCAATATGCACCCCTAGTTGACAGGCCATAAGGTCTTCTTCCTAGAAATGAAAATCTACAAATAATATAACATGTTTCTTCACCTATTGAACAAAGTTGAATATTTTCAATCTCTTTCATTTTGTAAGCCTCTAGGGCTTTATAGGACAACCTTGAGTCAATATGATGAAAAAATGATTACAATTTTGTTATAATTGATCGACATGCCAAAAAATATGGCATGTATTACTCAATTCCTTATGTTGTAGGAAAATTGTATCCTTCTGATTGGTTAATCATAGCATGCTTGGTAGTTGCACTCAAAACAAAAAATATGGTAGCTTGATCAGAGATGTCATGATAGCACATGATAATCCAAATTGCATAAAAGAAACAACTATCTAGAAATCTATTAGTTGTGGAATTTTTTATGGGAAGAATATTCCCTGAGTATGTATTAATGGGCCCTGTTAGAGTGTGGGTGTCTGGGTAGACATGTGGCAGACTGGAAAAAATTGGAGAGGGTGCATCCGTGGAGTGACTAGAAACTCTGACAAGATGACATGTATCAACCAACATAGGGGACCTTGATAATGTAAAAATTTCATGTGTGATCATATGAATGAAAGGGTAAGAAGAAGTGGTTTTTTAAGGCCAATGGTGTAAGAGTCTATAGAAATATCACTATTAAATAATGGAAACAAGAAGTGTACAAATAGATGTAAGTTCCTCCACAAAATAAGGGATGGACTCCTCAAATAAGAGTGGTGGAAAAAACTACCCGGGGAAATATGATGATGTGTCATTTATACAATTTGACACCACTCACAAACCTATAACAAACTAGACACCTCGTGAGTGTAGTTGTCAAGTCACCTAGCTAAGCTTAAAGGCTGTCGTGGATGCCTAGGTGTAATATAGGTGTACACTAATAGATAAAAATCTCTTTAAGTAGTTAACATTAGAGGATTATGATAGGTCATAATGTCTAATGTTAAATTTGAATCCCCTTGTTCTATATTTTTAAAATAATGGTTAATAGTACTTATGAAGTAAGCTATGACCTACTATCCTAGTTTTAATTTAAATATAGAGAAAACCTCTATGATATTAAATTGTATGTACTTAGCAATTTCCATATCAGATGATTGATAATATCAAAATTTTATTTAGCCCAAAAATAAAGATAAATATATTCTTTGATGCATATTTCTATGTGCTTTTCAACATGGATTGCATGATTTCAAGGATTGTATGATTTTCTCTCTATCTCATTGTAGTCAATTTTTTATATATTTTAAATTACTATGAATTTAATAAGTTAGTTGGTTTCTTTTGTAAGTTATTTAATGATAAAAGGAAACTAGACTTTTACAAGATATGCGTGATGTTATGGCAAGACAAAACATAGTGTCCATTTTAAAGTTATATTATTTTACAAAAGTCAATACATTTCAATAACTTTCAATGTCTATCAATTCAACTAGAAAATTGTTAACAATTTAAGGATGATGTATGTTTTTTATTAAGTAAACCAGGTTTTATAGCGTGCCTAAAACCCATAGTCGTAAAAGAGGGATAGTCAATAGAGAGAAAATAGAGCTAAGCAAAATAGTCTAGAAGCAGGCCATAGGCCGTCCAAGGGAAAAGAAACCACAATATAATAGAGCCGGTTAGATTTTAATGACTCCCTCAATACTTTGGAGTCTTTCCTTTTCAATGATATTCTTCATTTCATTTGGTATATCTTCACCTTGTCACCATGTCATCTTAACATCCTTCATGACAGCCAGATTGGCGAACCAATCACCAGTGTTGTTTCCTTCTCTATACATATGAGAGATGTACACCTTGTCAAAAGAATTAAGGATAGCATGGGTTTTTGCTATGATGTTGGTGTTGCCCAAAATTTCCCTATCATTCTTTTTCGGCCACAGTCCTATTTTCCAAATGAAATGCTCAAATGTCAAAAGCCCAGTGTGTTTTCAACCTCTTCGTTCTGAAAATTTGGTGTGTTTTTTACCCTCGCTCGAAAACCCTCTATGTTTTTAGCATCCTCTGTGTTTTGACCTTAAGTGCACAACTCCAATAGGTAGGTCCCAGTGCCTAAGGTTGTTCCAGTGCAAAAAATATTCGACGGTTGTCGCATGATCGCATGGGATCTTCTGATCCCATGAGATCATACGACAATCATTGATGCAGTGTCAGCAAAGGATCGAAAGTCAAGACAAGCGGCCAATGGTCATCAGTTAGCATCACATAGTTGGTCGCATGATCGCATGGGCCTTTCGGGCCGCATGCGATCATGTGACAAGTGATAAGTGATCAAACCACAGTGCGGTAGCGGTCAGTGACTAACACCTTACGGTTGGTCACATGATCGCATGGGCTCTTCCGAGCCCATGCGACCATGCGAAAAACTGTCAATGGTTTTGATTTTCTTAGCAAGGTGGTAGTTAGCAGGGGTCCGATGGATAGTGCCACCAGTGGTTATCAAGTAGCATCATGTGGTTGGTCGCATGATCGCATGGGCTCTTTCAAGCCCATGCAACCATGCGACAAACTGTCAGCGGTTAGCATGCTTTTGGGTGGTGTTGTTGTGGGTCTGTGCTGGGGTGCCGAGGTGTTTGCTGATGTGGTGGTCAGGATGAATAGGGGAGTGACACATGGTGGTTCTAGGCTTGGGGTTGGAAAGCTTTGCATGATTGCGCAGTTGGAGGTGGGCCTAGTTCTATGTTTGATCAGGTAATCTCACAATAAAAAGAAGAATATTCTTTCTATCTAGTGATTACGAGATTTCCCTTAGTTGGGTAATCTCCTAATGGAAGGGAATATGCCAAAATTTTTATGAGACTCGGTGACTGCTATTGGATGAAGCAAGGATCAATGATTTTTGCATGGTCATTGGATGTGACCCAGGGTTAAGAAAGAAACAAGTGGTTCTGCGACTAAAGGGAAATGTGAACCTAAAGTGAACTCGGGGTTAGGATTGCATGAACATCTAAAGCTTGTCGCATGATCTCATGCAACCTCTTAGCCGCATGTGATCATGCAACAAGCCCCTAGTGGTCAATAGGGCTTCGATGGGCTTGTGGTTTGGTGACGTGTCCAGTCTGTAGTGGGTGGCTGGCGGTCGGTGAAGGTTTGATAGGTGGCGGATTTTGTAGGCCCGAGGTGTCATTTGTGGTGAAGAGCGATAGTTTTAAAAAATTGTCACATGACCGCATGAAGGCCTTTTGGCTCATGCGATCATGCGACTGTTGCTTTGTGAAAGAGATGTAGCCTATTTTGGTGGACTCTCTTCCAAGGTAAACACTGCAAGTGCAGGTAGTTCAAACAATTTATATCACCAGGGTGGTTGTAGTTAGAAGAATTTGTAGAGATCTTTTGGGTAGCCATTTTGGGTCCTTTCCAGGATCTGAAAATTGGATTTTGCGCATTCATGGTAGTATGGGCTTGCAGGGAGGTTGTTGAATTCAAGTCTTTTGTCTGCAGGCATAATCAATTCAAGGATGGACACACAAAGGGAAAAATATCTGATCCGCCATGATATTTAGAGAAAACATTTATGATCAGAAGTGACCTATTTTAGGGCCAGATTATTATAATGCATATTTATGTAACCCTAAGGAGATTTTTTTTAATTCCTGCTTGCGTGCAGGGGATGTATATATTCTTTTTTGGAGCCTGTAGTGCTCAGAATTGGCCAATTATAAGAAAAGAAAGTTTCTTTCCCCACAGATTATTGAAGGCATTCCTTCTGCTCCTTAACTTTCTACAATTGTAAAATTCCCATTGATTGTTCAAATATTGCAAGTATTCTATGATATTCTTGTTGTCCTCATGCTTGCTTGTCTGGATTATCTCTTATTGGATCAAAGTGTATGCATGATTTCAATGATATCTCAGGTTTCTTGATTCCTCTTGCTTTCTACAATTTTGTGTGTTTCCTATGTCTGATCTGATTTAGGTGTTTTGCGAGTATACTGTTTCCCCTAGCAGCCTTGTCTCATTCCTACACCTAGTTGTAGAAAAGGATGTCTGTTTGTAGGTCATAGGTTGAGCCTTTGTTCAAACTCTCCTATGAAATACTTATGCAAGCCTATCTAGTGAGTTGTAACTTATTGGACCTGATTCCTTCATTGGTTTCATCCCTCTATACTGAGATCCAAACCCAAGTTCGGTGCATCACCTGGTAGGTAGATTTTCTTTCAGTTATTTCCCTTTCCATGCACTCCTTCTATCCCTTTCCCTCAAAATTTTACTTTCCTGTTAGAAGCAAATCAGGGTGATTATCCAAGAGGAACCAGCCTAGAATCTAGAGGTCTCATCTCAGTTAGCAAAAGGTCCCACAACCTTGAGGTGATTCCCATGTTATACTAGATTATCAAGACTATGAGAGCTTAAGATTAGAGGTGCAAATTAAGTGTATAACAATTTCTGGCATGCCCGGTGGGACTCAAAAGAAGTTCATTTGTTAAAGATTGTGTCATCTCTGATATATAGATTGCATAATATAGACCTTTAGAGGTTGTTCTATCAAGTATATCTGGTGACTCCACTGGTTTCAAAGATTTAGGCCAACCTTGTTTAAGGTTTATGAGAAAGATCGAGACTAGAAGCTCAAAGCCTACTGAATTTTTAGAGTTTCCCTTGAAAAGAAGCTACAAAGGTAGGTCAACTTAGAGAAGATCTCCTATAAGAAGAGTCCAATCTACACCTCCTGATACTTTAGTGAGGAGACCTCTCTTCTTTCATTTCAGAAGAAGAAGGTGATCTCTGACCAGAGATCTAAAAGAGGAAGAAAATCCAAGTCTAGCAAATACAGCTCATATAGTTGTTGATCTTCAGATTACACCTCCTACAATGGCTATAAATTTTTCATTTGTACCTTTCAATCAGTGGAGCCCATTAGATTTTTTAGTACATCATGATGTGCCCTTGCTGGCATTAAAGAGTATACCTAATTTCACAGGGGAGGGACATACAACAACCTTTGAGCACATAAGAGATGTGACCACCATTTGCAACATACACAACATTACTCAAGAGGATGTGGCCACCAAATTATTAGTAGCATCTAAAAGGTAAGGCTCTAGAGTGGTTTATAACTTTAACTGTTGGTTATATTACTTCATGGGATGAATTAGGGGATACATTAAGTAAGCATTTTGAGGATAAATCAGATAATTTGTCTCTGGTTGATCAATTAACAACTATAAAGAGAGACCCTCAAGAGCAAATGACAGATTATAATAGTAGGTTCCTTAAAACATGGAATAGAATCCCAGTCTCTGTAAGGCCATCAGGTGACCATGCCTTCCTATATTACTTGCAAAGTCTAAATAGACAAATTTCTATCATGATCCAGCCTATGGGTGGTACCACTTTACCCCAAGCTTTTGACACTGCTGTCAAGGATGAAAATTGTTTGATCCAAGTAGGCATGATACAAAGAAGGCCTCCCATGCCTATCTTTCCTAGTCTTCAGCCCATTGCACCTGCACAAGTACCCCCATTTACCCCTATTCCTATAATATCAGCACCTCAAGCTAGTACTAGTGGTCAGGAACATGCTGCAACAAATTTCTCCCAAGAGTTGCAAGTGGTAAAGAGTAGTCAGCAAACTAGTATACAAGAAATGACAAACTTGCTACAAACTCTAACCAAAGAGGTCACAAACTTGAAGAAACAAAACCAAGGCATCAGGCCACCCTTCCAATCACAAGGCCAAAGTCCTAATCAACAATACCAAAATCAAGGATAACCTTATCAACAAAATAGGCCACCATACCAAGGAGGCTATCAAGGGCAAAGACCAAATTTTAGTCAAAGACCATTCCAACCATATAACCCTACACCTCTTAATTCTGTAAATGTAGTCAGGGATATGGTTCCTAGTCAAAACAATATGGCCATGGATAATTTATGGTGTTTCCTTTGCAATCAGCCCCACAATCAGGCTACATGTTCTAATGGATGGATGAACCAAGCACTAATGGTTCAAAATGCTTCACAAACTCAAATAGAAGCTCCTTCTAGTGGGACAGCTCCTCAACAAGAAACACAAGAGAATGAGACTGCTCTTTTCAATTGGGAGCGACCGGATTTCAATGGAGTCAATGATGAAGCTACCTTTGTTGCCTACACAAGGGCAAAGAGAAGAGCCCAAGACATGGAGAAAGTAGATTCTAGTGCTAAGGCCACTACATCTATATAGCCACTATAGCAAGTTTCCCCTATCACATCCAAGGAGGTCCCTGTCAGCACAAGCAAAGAGGGCCAAGTCCCAAAAGAGGCAGAACCCATCATAGGAAAAGCACAACAAAAGGTACACACTGTGGCACCTTATAATATTGTAGACAACATGAAGAAGGTAAATGTCATGATGTCTATGTGGGATTCTCTGTCTATTCTAGCTAGGACAACTTGAAATTTTGGAGAAGGCCATGAGAGAGGCAGCAAATCTTCAACCTGCAAAAGAAACTGCAAAACCAGTGTTGGTCAACACTGATCAAGAAAAGGAGACTCCAACTAGCAACTCCAAGGCCAATACCATGCAAGGTAGGAATTTAAAGCCACCTCCCTTTTACATATCTTTAATTATTGGGAAATCTTTAGTGCATAATTGTATGGTAGATAGTGGAGCTACTAGCACTATAATGCCCAAGAAAGTGGCTAATCAATTAGGACTTAAATATGAACCCTTCCAAAAGAAGGTTACACAACTTGATGGATCTTCAGTCAGTACTATAGGTGTGGCCAAGGATACTAGTCTAATTCTCCATGCTAGTCCTAATTTTTCTATTCTCCTTGACATATATATCATAGATCTCCTTGCATTGTTTGCCATATGTCTCTCAAGAGAGTTCATAGCCAAGATAGGAGGTTATCTTTCTTCTAACTGGTCTCACATGCTCTTTCATACAAGGTATGGTACCAAAGTCACCATTAAATCAGAAGCCTTAGCAATACATCATATAGAGCCATATGTGTCCAATTCCATCAATACTAATTGTCCTATATTTGATAACAATGATTTCCCAACCACTAGTGAAGCAAGCACCAAAATAGGGAGTATCCCTGATATTTTCCTAGATGAAAGAACCTCAGAGATCCAAGAGAGTCTTGTTTGGGATTTTGGTTTGGGGAGTTATCTGATTCAAGAAAGTGGAGCCATAGAACCAAGCCTTCTCAAAGAATACACTGATTCGGATAATCGGGATAGTCAGGTCTAGGAGCTATTTTTTGATGGAGTTAGAAGTAGACATGGTTCTAGTGGAGGTGCTATGCTGGTGTCCCCAAAAGGAGAAAGGTATTATACTACATTTAGATTCAATTTTTCCTGCACCAACAACACTGTCGAGTATGAAAGTCTTGTCAATGGACTAGAATGGGCTAGGAAAAGAGGGCTTAAAGTGTTAAAAGTATATGGTGACAATGAACTTTTTGTCAGCCAAGTAAGAGGGATGAGTGCAACCAAAAATGATGTCATGAAAGCATATAAACATAGAGTTTGGGATGCAATTGAATATTTCTATGCTTTCAATATCATTGCTATCCCTAGAAAATTAAATCAAAATGCTGATAGGTTAGCTGCTATTGGATCTCTGTTTGACATCCCCAATAGCATTTCAAAAGAGGTAGATCAGAAACACATCAAGATTGTTGTTAGACCTTCAATTCCTGATAATAATAGTAGTTGGCAAGTGTTTGAAAATGATGAATAAATTCTGTAGTTCTTGTTTGAAGAAGATGTCTTTTCAAGGCACAATCAAAAGAAATTATCACAAAAATATGGTGATCAAGTGATACAACTTAGATCTAATAAGATGCCTAAGGGTCTTGTCACCTTAGAGACTATCTTCAACAAGGATGATGAAGTTAAGAAAAATAAAGCTGGCCTGGTGGTCCAACAAGAACATTGTGCTGAATTAGAGTTGGAACCAAGTAAGAGCTTACAATTTGGAAAAGGAAACACTAATTCAAAAAAGAAAGCTTACACTAAATTATTCAAAGAATTTAGTGATATTTTTGCATGGGGGTATGGAGACCTCAAGGGTTTTGATCCTACCCTTGCTCAGCACACTATTGAATTAGAGCCTAATGCTAAACCAGTAAGGCAAAAGAAAAGGCCTATTAATCCCAAGCTCGAACCACTTATGCATAAGGAAGTACTCAAACTAATAGAAAGTTGCATCATCTACCCCATCAAACATACTAGTTGGGTTTCCAACCTTGTTCCTATCAGGAAAAAGAATGGGGAGCTGAGGTTATGTGTTGATTTCAGGGATTTGAACAGAGCCTCATTAAAAGACCGCCATTCACTACCCTCTATGGAACAAATTCTACAATGTGTCTCTGGATTCGAGAGATTCTCATTGTTGGATGGCTATTTAGGATACAATCAAATCTTAGTGAATGAAGAGGATCAATATAAGACTGCATTTACAACTAAGTGGGGAACCATGGCATATCAGAAGATGGCCTTTGGTTTGTCAAATGCAGGTGCTACATTTCAAAAGGAAATGGATATGGTCTTTAAGGGCCTCATGTACAAGTTTGTGCTGGTCTACCTAGATGACATAACTATCTACTCAAAGCATGCAGTAGACCAGATCAGACATTTGAGGCAGATTTTTGAAAGATGTAGAGAATTTGGGATATCCCTTAATCCCAAGAAATGTGTGTTTGCAGTTCATGAAGGAAAACTATTGGGATATGTAGTATCCAAAGAAGGAATTACGGTGGATCCTGAGAGAATTGCAGCCATCTTAGAACTACCATTACCACATCACAAGAAAAGTCTCCAATCTTTCATAGGAAAAATTAACTTTGTTAGGAGATTCTTGCCTAACATTGCAGAGTTACTCAAGCCTTTCACAGCCATGTTGAAGAAAGTTTCAGCCTTTAGTTGGACCAAAGAAGGAAAAGTTAACTTCCAAGCTATTAAAGAAGCCTTAACAAAAGCTCCTGCTCTCCTAAACCCAAACTTTAGTAAGGATTTTATCCTTTATGCTTATGGGGGTCATGATGCTATATCTGCAATGTTGACTCAAGAAAATGCTGAAGGATTGGAGCAACCTATTACTTTATTTAGCAAAGGTTTAGAAGAGTATGAACAAAGATACTCTTTTGTAGAAAAGCATGTTCTTGCTGTGGTAAAGAGCCTCAAAAAATTCAAACATTTGTTGACTCATAGCAAGGTGCATTTGATGGTTACTCATCCAAGTGTCAAGGAATTTTTTCTTTCTAAGGACCTAAATGAAAAAAGAGCTGGTTGGATCACTAAGGTGATGGAATATGACATAGATATTCAAATTACCAAGCTAGTTAGAGGAAGAGGTCTTTGTGAGCATCTGGCAGAGGATGAAAGTTCAAAGAAATTGGAATATATAGATGCATCTCTGGTGGTGCATTCTATAGGAGAGCAAGCCAAGGTAGCTAGTTGGTTGCCTAATATGATCAACTATTTGAAGATAGGACAATGTCCTATAGGCCTAGATTCAGCAAAAAGGAGGTATTACAGGTTACAATCTATTCCTTTTGTGCTGATAGATGAAATTCTTTTTAAAAAGGATCACAATGGTGTCCTTCTAAGATGCATAGATTCAGAAAAGGTTGCAAATGTCTTATTTGAGTTTCATGACAGAGCTTCTAGTGGCCATTTCTCTCCTAGGACTACAACTTTTAAGATCATGAGGGCTGGATACTATTGGCCATCTATCTTCAAAGATAGTCATGATTATGTTAGAAGATGCGTCAAATGTGCTATTTTTGCAAGGAAAGAAAGATTTGCAACTTTGCCCCTACAACCAGTCAAAATACAGAAGCCCTTCATGAAGTGGGGTATAGATTTTATTGGCATGATTAACCCTCCATCTAGTGCAAGACACAAGTGGATAATCACTGCAACTAATTATTTCACTAGGTGGATAGAGGTAGTTGCTTTAAAAGAAGCTAATGAGAGTGTTGTTTTAAGTTTTTATGATGACATCATTCATAGATTTGGCATTCCAGATTCTATAGTTTCAGACAATTCATTAGCATTTACAGGCCTTAAAGTCTTAGAGTGGGTAGTCAAGAAGGGAATTTGTCTAAATACAAGTTCCAATTACTATCCTCAAGGGAATGGTTTGGCAGAATCAACAAATAAGAATCTAATTAGAATAATCAAAAAGACCCTGCAAGACAGTCAGAGGGACTGGCATACTAAATTGAAATCTGCCTTGTGGTTAGATAGAATTACTCCAAAGAAAATCATTGGTAATTCCCCATACATGTTGGTGTATGGTAGAGAGGCCAAGTTATCTATTTCAACTAAATTACCAGCCTTGGACTTGGCCACTCAGTATGCCTTGTTTGAGGAAAGTGATCCTATGCGAATTAGATATGCCCAGTTGATGGAGCTAGAAGAGATTAGAGATAAATCAATGCAAGATATGACATCCCATCAGAGTCAAACAAAGAGAAGCTTTGATATAAGAGCCAGGAGTAGAGACTTCAAGGTTGGAGATGTAGTTCTCAAATGGGATGAGTTTAGGTCAAAACTTAGCAAGCACACAAAGTTTGATTCCTTTTGGGGTGGACCATTTGTTATAATAGAGTGCAGAGGATCCAATGCTTTTCAACCTTCAACCCTTGAAGGAGCTGCCCTACCAATCTCAGTGAATGGTTTCCACTTGAAGCCTTGCTTTGAAGTTAATCCCTCACTATAGGTCCTTCTTGTAAATTCTTGTAAATATTTTTCCTGCTTTCTTTCCCTGCTTCCTAGGTTAGTTCCTGTTTCCCGAGAAGTGCATGTGCACAGGTTTGTCTTGCTGGTTCAGTTTTCTCTTTATCAAAGTTTTGTGTTTCTGTAATGCTCCCATGCCCAATGGATTGAGTCAAGGCAAGTGGTCTAAATGTCTAGCAGGTTGACATCCCACAGAGGTCGCCAAAATGTTGCCCAAAATTTCCCTATCATTCTTTTTCGGCCACAGTCCTATTTTCCAAATGAAATGCTCAAATGTCAAAAGCCTAGTGTGTTTTTGACCTCTCCACTCTGAAAATTTAGTGCATTTTTTACCCTCACTCAAAAACCCTCTGTGTTTTTGGCATCCTCTATGTTTTGACCTTAAGTGTGCAACTCCGACAGGTGGGCCCCAGTGCCTAAGGTCGTGCCAGCGCATAAAAGATCCGATGACTATCGCATGATCACATGGGATCTTCCAATCCCATGAGATCATATGACAACCATTGATGTGGTGTCAGCAAAGGATCGACAGTCAAGACAAGTGGCCAATGGTCATCAGTTAGCATTAGGCAGTTGGTCGCATGATCGCAAGGGCCTTCCTGGCCACATCCGATCATGTGACAAGCAGTAAGTGATCAAAGCACAACACAGTAGCCGTCAGTGACTAACACCTTACAGTTGGTCGTATGATCGCATGGGCTCTTCCGAGCCCACGCGACCATGTGACAAATCGTCAACAATTCTAATTTTATTAGCAAGGTGGTGGTCATTAGGGGTTTGGTGGATAGTGTTGCCAAGGGTTGTCGGGCAGCATCATGCGGTTGGTCACATGATTACATGGGCTCTTCCGAGCCCATGCAACCATGTGACAAACCGTTAGTGGTTAGCATGCTTTTGGGTGGTGTTGCTATGGGTCTGTGCCGGGGTGCTGAGGTGTTTATTGATGTGGTCACCGGGATGAATAGGGGAGTGACACGTGGTGGTTCTGGGCTCATGGTTGGCAAGCTTTGCATGGTTGCATAGTTGGAGGTGGGCCCAGTTCTATTTTCGATCAGGTAATCTCCCAATAAAAAGAAGAATATTCTTTCTATCTAGTGATTATGAGATTTCCCTTAGTTAGGTAATCTCCTGATGGAAGGGAATATGCCAAAAGTTTTACGAGACTCAGCAACTGCCATTGGATGAAGCAAGCATCAATGGTTTTCACGTGGTCACTGGATGTGACCTAAGGTTAAGAAAGAAACAAGTGGTTCCATGACTAAAGGGAAATGTGAACCTGAAGTGAACCTGAGGTTAGGATTACGTGAACATCTAAAGCTTGTCGCATGATCTCATGCAGCCTCTTAGCCGCATGCGATCATGCACCAAGCCCCTAGTGGTCAACAGGGCTTCAGTGGGCTTGCAGTTTGGTGATGTGTCTAGTCTGCAGTGGGTGGCTGGCAGTTGGCGAAGGTTTGACAGGTGGAAGATTTTGTGGGCCCAAGGTGTCATTTGTGGCGAAGAGCGATAGTTTTAAAAAATTGTCGCATGATCGCATGAAGGCCTTTCAGCTCGTGTGATCATGCAATCATTGCTTTGTCAAAGAGATGTAGCCTATTTTGGCAGACTCTCTTCCAAGGTAAACGTTGTGAGCGCGGGTAGTTCAAACAATTTATGTCACCAGGGCGGTTGCAGTTAGAGGAATTTGCAAAGATCTTTTGGACAGCCATTTTTGGTCCTTTTTGGGATTTGAAAATTGGATTTTGCGCATTCATGGCAGTATGGGCTTGCAGGGAGGTTGTTGAATTCAAGTCTTTTGTCTGCAGGCATGATCAATTCAGGGATGGACACGCAAAGGGAAAAATATCTGATCGGCCATGATATTTAGAGAAAACATTTATGATCAGAAGTGACTTGTTTTAGGGCTAGATTATTATAATACATATTTATGTAACCCTAAGGAGATTTTTTTTGATTCCTACCTGTGTGCTGGGGATGTATATATTCTTTTTTGGAGCTTGTAGTGCTCAGAATTGGCCAATTGTAAAAAAGGAAAGTTTCTTTCCCTAGATATTATTGAAGGTATTCTTTCTACTCCTTAACTTTCTACAATTGTAAAATTCTCATTGATTGTTCAAATATTGCAAGTATTCTATGATATTCTTGTTGTCCTCATGCTTGCTTGTCTAGATTATCTCTTATTGGATCAAAGTGTATGCATGATTTCAATGATATCTCAAGTTTCCTGATTCCTCTTGCTTTCTATAATTTTGTGTGTTTCCTGTGTTTGATCTGATTTAGGTGTTTTGCGGGTATACTACAGCCCCTAGCAGCCTTGTCTCATTCCTACACCTAGTTGCAGAAAAAGATGTCTATATGCAGGTCATAGGTTGAGCCTTTGTTCAAACCCTCCTATGAAATACTTATGCAAGCCTATCTAGTGAGTTGTAACTTATTGGACCTGATTCCTTCATTGGTTTCATCCCTCTATATTGAGATCCAAATCCAAGTTTGGTGCATCACCTAGTAGGTAGATTTGCTTTTAGTTATTTCCCTTTCCATGCACTCCTTCTATCCCTTTCCCTGAAAATTTTAGTTTCCTGTTAGAACCAAATCAAGGTGATTATCCAAGAGGAACTAGCCTAGAATCTGGAGGTCTCATCTCAGTTAGCAAAAGGTCCCACAACCTTGAGATGATTCCCATGTTATACTGGATTATCAAGACTATGAGAGCTTGAGATCAAAGGTGCAAATTTAGTGTATAATAGTTGGATATAGACCAAAGCTTCTTAACCCCTATTTCCTTGGCCAATTTTGTGACTTGGAGAGCCGCACAGGCTTCAGAAAAGTGGTTGGATTGAGAGCCTAGAGGTAAGATGATAGCTGTCAGGCCAGAACCAAAATAGTTTCTGATGATACCTCCACTTCTAGCAAGGCAAGGGTTCCCTTTGGCAGCTCCATCGATGTTGGATTTCTCCTAGCTAGTTGGGGGTAGCTCCAGATGTAGTTCAATCTTTTCTCCTAGGTCATAGCTTGAGTCCTTCTTGCAAGATTGTTAGATCTCCCACAATAGAATAAATTTTCCTTATCAGCATGTTGGATTTTATCAAAGATGATTTTGGGAGGAGAGGAATAGTCACATAAGATGCACTTTTTGCACTCTATCCAAACTCACCAGCAAAGGTGAGGAAGGATCCAAATACAGTAGGTCCATAAGTCTGGATTGAACATTTTAAAGGTCCATTAAGAGAAGAGGTCTTGGAAAGATAGGGGGAAGCACCAAGTTAAGTTCAGAGCTAGAAAAAGACATTTCCAAATGTTACTAACAAAAGACAAGTGAATAAATAAGTGATCCACTGATTCTTCCTAGCATTTGTAGAGAACCCACCTATTGAGAATCTAGAATCCTCGCTTGGTGAGATTGTCAATAGTGAGGATTCGGTTCTATAGAAGAATAAAAAAAAAAACCATTTATTTTGGGCATGAGACTAGGAATCCAAGCTTTAACCCACAATGGATTGGCATCTTGGATGTGAGGTATTTGTAGGGAATAGGCGGAGGCAACAGTGAAGATATCACTAGAGGAGTCTTCCTAGATGATCTCATCTTGAGCAGGGGATAGAGAGACCACATTGAGCGCTTTCATCAGAGGTTTCAGATCCTGAGAGATCTAGGATAGATCCACCCATTTTCCATCCCTTCTATAGATGCTGACATGAGTCCCATAGAGCTAGGTGCAGATGTGTCTCCAGGCATAGAAGGTCTCAAAGTCTCTCAAAGAACCCATCTGGAGCTAATTTTTGTTCCAGAAGTTGATAGAATGTCCATTCCTGATCTTCTATTTGGCTCTAGATTTAGCCAAATCCTTGGTGCTAAGGAGGCCATTCCAGATAGCAGATCCTTTCGGGGAGTCAATCTCTTCAAAGAATCTTTGTTTGGCTTGGAGAGCTTTGTTAAATAGTCTTAAGTTCCATACTCCAAGGCCACTAGCTTTCTTGGGCTAGAGAAATTTTTCCCAGGGTATGAGAGGGATGCACTTCTATTCCTTTGTGCCAGACCAAAGAAATCTCCTTTGTATTCTTTCCACAATCTCCAAAACTTTGGCAGGAATGGAGAAGAGGCTGAGAGCATAGGTTGGGAGATTTTGTAAGGTAGATTTAACCAACTCAATCTTACTAGCCTGGCTAAGGGTGATCCCTTTCCATCCAACAAGCTTCCTATTGACCTTGTTAATAAGTTTATTCCAGAAGGCTTCCTGAGGTTTGACTCCTAAGGGAAGACCTAGGTAAGAGGATGGAAAGGTATTGATATTGGACCCTGGAATATTGAAAATTTTCCTTTGTCTTTCCTCTGGGGTATTGACAAAAAAGATGGAGCTTTTATTCCAATTAATGTATTGATTGGTGGCTCTAATGTAATCATTTAGGAGATCCTTCACCACTTTAGCTTCTCCAACCAAAGATTCTCCACCAAGGATGGTGTCATCCATGAATTGCTGGTGTGTAAAAGCATTGGTACCTAAAGAGGGGTTGATGCCTTTCAGGTACCTCTCCCTTTTAGAAGCAGAAATGAGTCTACCTAGGCACTTAGCAAGGATAATGAAGAGGATCAGGGAAAGGGGGTCCCCTTCCCTTAGGCCCCTGGTAGGCTTGAAAAAAGAAGATGATGATCCATTAATCATAATCACCAGGGAAGGGGTAGAGATGATTTTCTAAAGAATCTTGCAAGTTTGGGCATTCAATCCTAGGGCTTCAAGAACTTTGAGGAGAAATTGCCAGTCTACCTGGTCACAAGCCTCGAAGAGGTCAAGCTTGAGAATAAAACCTTACCTTTTCCTAGCTTCTAAGGAGTGGATAACTTCATGCACAATCATTATGGAGTCCAGAATCTATCTGCTTGGCACAAAACCTGATTGCTACTATGAGACCAGAGAAGGAAGGATAGTGAGAATCCTTGAAGTAATGACCTTGGATATAATCTTTAAAAGAGAGTTGCAAAGACTTATGGGTCTAAATTTATTGAAAGAATCTACTCCAGTAGATTTGGGAATCAACACTAGGAAGGTCACATTGAGCTCTTTTAGGAGGTTTTTAGAACCAAAAAATTCCTACACCGCCTTGACCACATCTTCTTTCACCACATCCCAAAATTGATGAAAGAAGAACATAGGGAAGTCATCGGGGCTAGGGGCTTTGTCTCCAAGAAGAGATTCCAGGATTCTCTTGACTTATCTCATGTCTAGGATAGAACAAAGGGATTTATTCTGGCTATTAGAAATAAGATTCGGAATGTTACTGAGGAGTTTGATCTGGTCTTCCTTAGATAGCTCCTGGGCTTTGGTTAGAACAGAATAAAAGTAGGCAATAGCTTCTTCCACTATATCCTTGTCCTCCTTCAAGTCTTGGTCTTTCTTCTTTATGCTACTAATCCTATTAGCGACTCTGTGTCTCAAGGTGGAGAGGTGAAAGAAATGATTTTTTTGGTCTCCTTCCCTAAGCTAAATGGACCTCGATCTCTACTTCCAGAAATTTTCCTCCTGCCCAATGATGTTATGATAGTTAGATAGGATAGATTTCTCCTTGTTCAATCTTTCTTCATCATACCCCTGATTTTGGATTTCATCTTGAATAAGATTCAAGTCTTTAAGAGTCTTCTCTTTGGAGGTAAAGATATGACCAAATTCATCTTTGTTTCATTTTTTGATATTGAATTTGACATTCCTTAGCTTTTTTTCCACTCTAAACATAGGGTTACCTTCGACATCTATGTTTCACCAATCTTTGATTTTGGTAAGAAAATTTGGGTGAGAAGTCCACATTTTTTTGAATTTGAAGGGGAAGCTCCATTTCTTTTCTATCAGGTCTAGGGAGAGAGAGATAGCGGAGTGATCAGAACTGACATGAGCCAAAGCTGATAGGTTGAGACTATAGATGTTTAACCATTCTAGAGTAATCAGGGCTCAATACAACCTAACCTAGATACAATCCTTACCAATACACCTATTTGACCAGGTGAAATCAGCTCCTTGGAGGTCCATCTCAAGAAGAGTCTAGTCATTGATGAAGTCCATTAAATCTTCCTACTTTCCATATCAAGGGAAATCCCTCCCTATTTTTCCCCTTCTTTTAGGGGGGTGTTGAAATCCCCCATGATAATACCCTTTGATAGATTTAAGGAAGCTAGGACCATTCTAATCTTATTCCAATAGGCCTTTTTATCTTTTTTGGATTTAGGAGCATAAATGTTGAAAATAAACCAACTTTCATTATCTTTTAATTTAGTGAATTGCAAACAAATAATGTTACTTCCTTCGTAGATGACTTCAGCTCTGAGATGATTAGAGTTCCACAAAGTCATAAGACCTCCAAAGGCACCTTCTAAACTGGTAGCTTTATTTTCCATGGCTCTACATAATCTAAAA
This sequence comes from Chamaecyparis obtusa, assembly GCA_027943335.1. Classification (NCBI taxonomy): domain Eukaryota; kingdom Viridiplantae; phylum Streptophyta; class Pinopsida; order Cupressales; family Cupressaceae; genus Chamaecyparis; species Chamaecyparis obtusa. Next base: position 83,934 of record BSBK01007087.1, on the reverse strand, counting down.
CTCTTAAGCTTGTCCTTCTACATCTTAGTTTCCTAGATTAATAAAATATTAGGTATGTGGTCCCTAATCATGTTTCTAATGACATCTTTCTTGTGTGAGATTTTAAGCCCATGTGTGTTCTAGGAGATGACTTTCATTTCTTATTGGAGGTGTAGGTTGCATGGATGGTCAACTATGTCCCATCCGCAACATTCTTACTTGATGCAATGGCATCCTGGGTTCTTGCTCTATGCTTGAAGATTTTGGCAATCTTGGTAACTGTCTAGTGATGTTCAGTTACTTGGCTGGTAATCTTGGTAGAAGATTGGCATTTCTCAATCTTTGATGGTGATTCTCGGTCAAAGTTTGTTAGGCTTCACTAATGGAGCTCAGTGGTCTTGGTGGTGATCCTCAGTGGGAAGTTCTAGTGGATCTCGATTGATGTTGTTCACTCAGTGACTTGGTGGTTTATTGCTTGGTGCTCAGTTACTGATAAGGTCTCAGTGTTTATGCCTATTGCTTAGTTGTTGAAGTTTCTCAGTCACTGGAGCACTCAGTCACTAAAGGACTTAGTCATTGAAGGGAGCTCGATCATTGAAGGATACTTGGCACTTCTAGTGCTCGGCAATGTCTATGGTGCTCAATCGACATTATTCATGCTTGGTAATTCTTGGAGTTCTCAGTTGGTGTGGATGCTTGGTATGTTTCCTGATGCTTGGTAGTTTGGCTTACCAAGGGTTGTTCTTGGAGATTAGGCTTGTCCGACTGGTGCATTTAATCTGGGTTGCATTCCTCAAGTTATGGATTGACCATTGGACATGTGGGGACCTAGATCTGGTGTGTTGCATCCTCCTATGTGGATCTGGAGGCCAACTTGGTGAATTAAATATTGGTGGAGATATTTGTGAGCTGACTGATGTTTGGCATTTAATATTTGTATATTTGGAAGCCAACTGGATTTTGGGATTCAATTATTTGTAAAGCTGACTTGTGGCTAGGGTTTAGTATTTAAGTAGATATTTGGGTAGGTGTTTAGGAGGAGAGTAACAATAGTAAAGTGTGGATCTATGAAAGAAGAGTTAGTAGCTTGCGAGCTTAGGTAGCAGAAAGATTGCTTGGAAGTTTGAGTATAGGTTTAGATCTTTCTTGGAGTGCCTACTAGTGTCCTGTTGTGTTGTAGACCTAGGCTAGCTGAGGAGGATTGTGTTGGATCCTTTGTGATCTTTTAGAACTATTTATTTCTTTGTATTTGGACGTAACCAGGAAGGCCTTATAGCCTAACACATTGCATGTAATTAGTTATTTGATGAAATAAAGACATCTATTTTCTTTCAGATCTAGTTTCTTGTTGTGTTTTCTGTTGTGTTGGTGTTTGGCTACAAGGTTGAACTATCCTTAATTGGATTCTCCATCCTTGACTGCATCAGGTGGTATCAAAATGAGAGTTTGATCTTGTTGGAGTAGAAGGTTTACCTAGCAAGGTTTATCTTATGAATTTGATCTTGTTGGTGAAGAGATTGTGTGCAATCTAAGTTGCAGATCTGTGACATTGAACTTGTGAAATCGTGCCCTAGTTGTTCATGCAAGGTGGCAGGTTGCGATCTGACTTGTATAAAACTTGGAGGTTTTCACAAGGTGGTTAGTGTTAGGGTTTATTGCAAAAGGTTTTTGAAGATCTTTGGAGATGTCTCCAAGAGGATTGGACCTTGGTGATATGATCTGAGACAAATTCTTGATTGGAAATAGATTTGCTAAACCGCGTGGAGAACTGAGTTAAGAACCTTGTGAGAGAAAGTTTTTTTGAGATTTGTAGAGCTTACCAGAGTTGGAGCATGTTGATCCAAAGGAAAGTTGTTTGGCTGGTTAGAAGGTTGGTTCGTGAGAGAAGACATCTTGACAAGGTTTCCTGTGACAGTTTGAAGGTTGAAGAGGTATGTGAAATTGGTTTTGATGGTCAGTTGGTGGATTCTGACATGAAACAGGTAGAGAAACTTTTACTTGTTGTTGAGTTACCTATGATTACCGATGATGTTGTTGATCTTGTTGAGGATGGTGAGGAGATTTGGAAATTGCAAAGCATTTGGTTGTGCTTGATCAGTTTGTTGTTGGTGTAGAGTTTCCTGTTGTTGAACACCTCGGTGATGTTGGTGTTACTAAATTAATTTTGTTCAGTTTCAAAATGAAAATATTGTTTATTGGTTGCGGACTTGAGTTGCTAGTTGATAGTGATAAGTTTGGTGATGAGGTTCTGAGATGGGATTCTTCCTTGATCCTTACTGATGGATTGATGGCTCGGTTTGTTCAAGATGTTGGACATAATGATGTGTTGAGTTGCAGATTGGTTCTCTTTCTTGTGATGGAGTGGAAACCTTTGGTGAAGATGAAGTGGATTTGGTGGTTTTTAGATGTTCCCTTTGGTGAGAAAGTGTGGGACACACTTTTATTTGTACCCCGAGAATCTGATGCAGTGGCATCTTGGCTTCTTTCTTAGTGCCTAAAGATTCTAGTAGTCTCGGTAACTATTTGGCGATGTTCAGTTACTTGGCTAGTAATCTCAGTAGAAGAATGGCATTTCTCTATCTTTGATGGCAATTCTCGGTCAAAGTTTGTTAGGCTTCACTGATGGAGCTCGGTGGTCTTGGTGGTGATCCTTAGTGGGAAGTTCTCATGGATCTCACTTGATGTTGGTCAATCGGTGACTTGGTGGTTTATTGGTTGGTGCTTAGTTATCAATGAGGTCTTAGTGTTTAAGCCTGTTTCTTGGTTGTTGAAGTGGCTTAGTCACTGGAGGACTCAGTCGCTGAAGGGAGGTCGACGGTCATTGAAGGAGACTTGGCACTTCTAGTGCTCGACAATGTCTATGGTGCTCGGTAGACATTGTTGGTGCTCAGTAATGCTTGGAGAGCTTGGTTGGTGTGGATGCTCAGTTTTTTTCTTGATGCTTAGTAGTTTGGCTTACCGATGATTGTTCTTCAAGATTAGGCTTGGCCAACTGGTGCATTTAATCTGGGTCATGTTCCTTGAGTTATGGATTGACCATTGGATGTGTGGGGACCTAGATCTGGCATGTTGCATTCTCCTATGTGGATCTGGAGGCTGGCTTGGTAAATTAAATATTGGTGGAGATATTTGTGAGCCGACTAATGTTTGGCATTTAATATTTGTATATTTGGAAGCCGACTGGCTTTTGGGATTTAATTGTTTGTAAAGCCAAATTGTGGCTAGGGTTTAGTGTTTAAGTAGATATTTGGGTACTTTTTAAGGAGGAGAGTAGCAATACCAGATGTGTGGATATGTGAAAGCATAGTTAGTAGCTTGCAAGCTTAGGTAGCATAAATATTGCTTGGAAGTTTGAGTATAGGTTCAAATCTTTCTTGGAGTGCCTACCAATGTCCTATTGTGTTGTAGACTTGGGCTAGCTGAGGAGGAGTGTGTTGGATCCTTTGTGATCTTGTAGAACTATTTCTTTCTTTGTATTTGGATGTAACCAGGAAGGCCTTACAGCCTGACACATTACATGTAATCAGTTATTTGATGAAATAAAGACATCTGTTTTCTTTCAGATCTAGTTTCTTGTTATGTTTTCTGTTGTGTTGGTGTTTGGATGCAAGGTCAAACCATCCTTAATTGGATTCTCCATCCTTGACTGCATCATTATTGGCTTCTTCTTGCCTGATCTGGCTGGCCCTCTTCTTACTTGTGGTTTTTGGTTTGACTCCAGCTTTAGCTTTGTTTCTACTTCTGGTAGTTGCTAGGGAAACAGGAAGAGGGACTCTGGTGTTGGGTTTCTTCTTATGATGGACAATGGTCTAGCCCTCTTTCTCTTCTTTGATCTTGGCAAAGAGCTCTTCCATTATGGTGAATTGGTTAGGGGAAGCTGTGTCCATAAGAACTTCCAATTGTCAATACTTTCTTGAGTCCTATATTACAAGGCAAGATTGGGAATCTTGAAAGGGCGTACCTCTCACCAAGCTTGGTATCAGACTGGATAGGCCTTCTCTGGGGGTGGATTCTTGGGAGTTGAGAAAAAAGGAAATAGAAGTATTTCCTGGACACAAGTCGACACTCTCAGTTAGGGCAGTAGTCTTGTTTTCCTCCAAGGAAATTTGCTGGAAAGCAATTTCCAGTTCAAGTCCCTCCAGAAGGGAAGTTTCACCAAATAGTTCTTTTGTTTGAGGCTATTGATTAGGTTGTGCCTCCTCTACCATGGTTTCCTTCTTAGCATTGGTATCATGATCAGCAGGCTGCTAATTGGGTCAGTCCTCCTCTGCCATGGTTTCCTTCTCAACCCTGCTTTCATGATCTTTGGGGGTAGTCTCAACTTGTTCTTTTTTCTTCCAAATCCTAAGGTTTTTGGTGTTAGTACCCTTGTGAGGGATTGAAACCTCTCTTGTTGGCTTTCCCTATTCTAGGCTAATTTTTCTTCCATTAGTGTTTCTCTTTAGAGCCAGTCATTGGTACCTGAAGAGGGGTTGATGCGTTTCAGGTACCCCTCTCTTTTAGAAGCAGAAATGATTCTACTCAGACACTCAGTGATGATAATGAAGAGGATTAGGGAAAGGGGGTCCCCTTACCTTAGGTGACTGGTAGGCTTGAAAAAAGAAGATAGGGATCTGTTAATCATAATCACTAGGGAAGGGGTAGAGATGATTTGCTAAAGAATCTTGCAAGTTTGGGCATTGAATCCTAGGGCTTCAAGAACTCTAGGGAGAAACTACCAGTCTACCTGGTCATAGGCCTTGGAGAGGTCAAGCTTGAGAATAAAAACTTACCTTTTCCTAGCTTCTAAGGAGTGGATAACTTCATGCACCATCATTATGGAGTACAAAATCTATCTACTTGGCACAAAACCCAGTTGCTACTGCAAGATCAGAGAAGGAAGGACAGTGAGAATCCTTGAAGTAATGACCTTGGATATAATCTTTAAAAGAGAGTTGAAGAGACTTATGGGTCTAAAAATCTCAGAAGAATCCACTCCAGTAGACTTGGGAATCAGCACTAGGAAGGTTGCATTGAGCTCTTTTAGGAGGTTTTTAGAACCAAAAAATTCCTGCACCACCTTGACCACATCTTCTTTCACCACGTCCCAAAATTGATGAAAGAAGACTATAGGGAAGTCATCGAGGCTAGGGACTTTATCTCTAGGAAGAGAGTCTAGGGCTCTCTTGACTTCTCTCATGTCTGGGATAGAATAAAGGGATTTATTCTAGCTATTAGAAATAAGATTTAGAATGTTATTGAGGAGTTTGATCTGGTCTTCCTTAGATTGCTCTTGGTCTTTGGTTAGAAGAGAAGAAAAGTAGGCAATAGGTTCTTCCACCATATCGTTGTCCTCCTTTAGGTCTTGGTCTCCCTTCTTTATGCTACTAATCCTATTAGCGGCTTTGTGTCTCAAGGTGGACAGGTGAAAGAAATGAGTGTTTTGGTCTCCTTAACTAAGCCAAATGGACCTCAATCTCTACTTCCAGAAAGTTTCCTCCTACCCAATGATGTTATGATAGTTAGATAGGATAGATTTCTCCTTGTTCAATCTTTCTTCATCATACCCCTGATTTTGGATTTCATCTTGAATAAGATTCAAGTCTTTAAGAGTCTTCTCTTTGGAGGTAAAGATATGGCCAAATTCATCTTTGTTCCTTTCTTTGACATTGAATTTGACATTCTTTAGCTTTTTCACCACTCTAAACATAGCAGTACTCTCGACATCTATGTTCCACCAATCTTTGATTTTGTTAAGCAAATTTGGGTCAGAAGTCCACATTTTTTTGAATCTAAAGGGGAAGCTGCTTTTCTTTGCTATCAGGTCTAGGGGTCCATTTTTATAGCACCAAAGTGGCTTTTCCTATGGTCCATGTACTAGAATAGAGGATTTTGTCTAGATCTTCTTTACAGGAGAACTCGAAAGACAAAAAACCCTTCGCCATGGTTGTGACCTAGACTTGACCCTTTAAATCCCATTTCATTTTAGCAAAGATCCTAACAATGTCTATGTTTGGTCTTGATCCAACAAACTTTCCCACAAGAATATGGTCCATAGTGGATATGTTATGATCTACCAGTTCGTCAGGAATTTCAATAGCATATTTACCTTTCTCCTTATCTGAGAGGTCCTTAATAGTTGGGAAAGAAGACTTTCCTAAGGGCTTGAACCCAAAGAGGGTTGAACACTGATGGTAGATGTTTCCATCCTGGTCACGTGCCTAGGTCTTCGTAGGTGATGAAGGCCTTGGAGGAGAGCACATAATCTCTTTCCCAGCCCCATCCCCTTTTACAGGGTCTTTTTCCTTTTCACGTGGGACCCCATCCTCTTCCTCTGGGTCAGTAGAGTCCTACTCTACAAGGGAATCATTAAAGAAGGCATCACTCAAGGATCCCACTATAATCACCAAAAAATGGTCACCTAGACTCTTAGCCCCTTTTGCTAAATCATCAATTGCTTATTCTTGATCAAATCCTAGTTCTGTCATTTATCTGATTTTATTCTATGGGCTAACCATCTTATCCTAAGTCTTTATTTAACTAAAAGAAATTTCCTCCTCTTTTATTAAATAAAAAGCCTCCACTTTTCTTCTTATCCTAAGTTGCACAAATAAAGCATTATTCCTATTTTATAAAAAGGGAAAAAATACTTTTTGTCTCATATGGACACAAAAGTCAACTATTATTTTCTCATTAGAGGATACTTGTGCACATGCATTGCTCCTCTTTCAAGCTCCACCCTTGATTAAATCTTTTGCCTCTTAATCTCCATGGTCCATGTTAGCTATTTTTCTTGCATTGGTAAATAACTAGATCATAAACCTGATCTCTCCCTTTTGATGCTCTTTCCCTGGCAAGAGAAATGCTAATTAACAAGCATGGAATCCTTCTTCACTTCAGGCTCCACAGACCCAGGCAAGTGTACCTAATCGCTACTTATTCCAACTGATACAAAACATTCTACAAATATTCAACAAGTAGGTTAATTGGTGGATTCAATCAGAACAAACATGTCCTATGATGGGATTCATAACTGAGATGAATCTCTGATATGGGAAGCCTACCCACATGCTCCAAACTTCTTTCAAGCTCATCAACAGAAAGGGAAAGTTGATTGATTAAATTGATGCTTTCTTGGCAAATGACTTCTAATAGTAAAGATCAGTGCCTTCAATCCGGGCATGGAGTCAAAACCAGTAGATAAAAACCCAAACTACAAACCATGTTTCATTGATTAATATCCCTGCATTAATGCTTTACATTAACACATTTCTATCACTCAGTATGAAGAATCATACAAATTCATAGTACTAATTAATTTCCAATCTGCATTTAAGGATTTTACAATCCTTCCTTGAAGGATACCCAAATACAAACAGATAAATTCTCCCTTGGAGAAGACAAACTCAATATCCCTTGAATATTCAACTCATACAGAAATTGAAACTCAATACCATGAAGACAATTCCTTGAAAACCATACATGCCTTACATATATTTCAATTTGCAATTACATTTACAAATACTTGTATTAAATCTATGACAGAAAATGAAGAATGCAAACCATTACACTTAGACAATCATGAACCAAAATGGAACTTCATTTGGACCCTTCTCTTGGAGAACCCCCTGCTCGAATCACCACATACCTAGAACCATTCAATGGATGTTTACCCAGAATCTAGAACCTAGACCAGAGTTCTTCCAAAATTGGAACCCTCCACTTGACTCAGAATTCAGAATAAGAAGGCCAAGGAAGAAACTCAAAAATCATCACAAAGCAACACTTGTCTTCCTCCTCTCTACTCATTGGATGAGTCATTTGCCTTCAAACTGGAAATGGGACCTGCTCTCAACTCTGGAAAGCACCTGTCATCTCTTCAAACTAAAATGTGAATCATCGGATGTAACAAATCAGATATTTTCAAAATATCTTCTTGGCCCCCCTATTTCATTCAACTACAAATATCTTGAAACCAATTAGACCTACACTAAAATTGATCCCAAAAATGGAATCCTCGCGTCGAGACCTTTCCAGCGATATATAATAGTCCATATTTGGCCCAAAAATGAAGCCACCATCCATTAATTTAATCTCCCATGTCTGCAACTTTTAATATTTGAATTTTTTATATAGTCAAAACTATATTGAAACATGTTTATAATTTTGATTTTCAACTGCACAGGAATTCTAATTAAAATATTATTTTATTGCCCCTGCCGAAACCTACCTGACACGTGGCAGGCCCAGATTGGCTCATGTCTTTGACCAGGTGTCCACCTATAACCTCCTCACCACCTCATCAGGTTGCCACATGTCAGCCTGTCGCATGTTTGCAAGGGTTGAAGTTGGCCCTTGTGATCATGCGACCATCGTCAAATGGTGGAAAAAATCCCAAGGCACTGGCAAACCTGCACAATCACACAGTAAAAAATAACATTACCTTCTACGGGACCCGCTCACCAAATCACTGCCAACTAAGTGCCTTGAAACACATGCGCACATGAGAGAAGCCTTCATTCTTCCTTTCCATTCTCAGTTCAAATTGCTTATGGTGTCTTATTTGTTTTAAAAAATGTTTTGCCTAGTAACCTATCAAATGTGGGACTAATGCCCCCCACAACACAGTGCATTATCTCAAACGCCATCCACCATGTTTGTGCATTCTCTCCCTTATGCAACCTGGCAGTTCCATTATTGGCAGCCTCCTTCATGTTTTATTGGCATCTCCCATTTGTTACGCTGGATTCATAGCTTTTTTTCAAAACGTGCCTCCCCTTCTTTGTTTGCTTTGGTCGCTACTTTCATTTTGATGCTGCCATTTCGATCAATATAGCTGCTACAGAAAAACCTTTACTTGAACATAGGCTTCTGAGGTATCAGCATGTGCCACAATATATTGCAAGCAATACGTCTGCAAGCTACTTTTCTCATCCATTGAAAGAAATCCCCATTTTCATAATGCTGCCTCTTGAATTGTTATTGTAGCTTGGAAATGTGCATGAGCCATCATCGACCAAGAAGTCTTCATTTTGATCAAATTTCCCATGACAAATGATATTGAAAAGCCGCTTCTTCTCATTTTATTGCTTCTATCAATGTCCTCTATTTTCTCTTTCAAATCTTTGGCTTTTGGCTATTTGTTTTCATCAACGGTAACTAGCATATTTACATCTTTATTATCTGCTATAATCTGGCTCTCCTCTTTTATAAAATGTTCTACGATGGCTCTTAATGAAAGTGTACTAGACTTAGATCTTGAGGCTTTAAGAATACCAATACTGTTCTAGTTCTCAATGATAATGTTCATGTTTTCTCACCATTCCCAATAGGTAATCAACTAGCTGATCAACTGATCCTACCATCTAAGCAAAGTGTTGACTTCATTGCCCAGGAACAAGATATACCAGACCAGTCTATAGTAGCAGAGCAGACACTTCCACTCTCAACGCATCTTTCGAACATCTATAGCCATTTTCTAGTAATGACAAAATGCATTTCGTTCCCTCTTGCTATACCTCAGAAAAAGCATATCCCTTATAGAGATTGACACACTAAAACTTTGAATACCTGCATCTAGTTTGTGGCTAGCATTTCCAGTGCTTTGAAGTACAGTCTCTGATTTCCTTGAGCTATCATTATCTGCTCCAGTGGTCACATCTATGGAAACATTGTCACTTGGTTCTCCTGATATTGTAGCATCTTGTACCGAACTCTCTGGACTAAACATTTTCAAAAGATGATCACCTAGATCTCAGATCTCAAATTCCCTATCAATTATGGAGAAGAGTGCATCATAATCTTCATCTATTTTTGCCTAAACATCACCATGTGCATTTGCCTCTTTAACATCATCACATTCATATTCTTCATCTCTTTCTTCGATCTGTGAAGCTAGTCGGGTCCAAAGTGGGCCCAGCTAAAAAAATTTCAAATTCAAACACCCAGACCAGAAACTCCTTCAAACATCCCCAGGACATCCCAGAATTGAAAAACAAACAAACCCAGATCGCCAAAAGATCAAAAACCTTGTTTTGCAAAAGCACCAAAATCATGCGAATAGGCCCGAAAACTGGCTTCAAAAACTAACACAGTTACCTGATCGGACCCTGCCCTCTGACAGGCATATTCTCTGATCTATAAACTGTCATCTCCCAAAATGGCATCTCATGACTGTACCCAAGTCGAAAGATATTAATCCTCAAAGTCGGTCCCTTAATTCTATTCTCTATAAACCACTGTTAAAAGTAATAAACTGCATTTGAAATTAGCCTTGAAAACTACACGAATGGATTGGTAGGATGCTTGAATCAGAATGAGATATAGTACAACTTGTCAAAAAAATAGGACAACAAGAATTTTGACAATAGGATCATCCTGTGAAAAGTTATTAGCAGGCAAAGAAGGCCTCTAACAAACTTGCAAAAAACATAACCGTGCAATTTGCACTTTTTGCAAACAGAAAGGGTTTGGGAAATTGACCAAATGAATACGTCAAGAGCCATAATCTTCCAGCATGGAATTATTTTATGTCTAATATATACTAAGAAAAACATACTGATGACTTGATCAACAGGGCATGAGTTATTCACAGTCAAAGTAGGTTTCTGGAAAATTGGTGAATAACCAAACAGTGCAAAACACAAAAGCTGCAAATGGAATCAGCTTCAATTTCTCATCAGATGGATTCATCATGAGCTACAAACTTATAGGGATAGAGTAAAAATTGTCTATAATTCATGGAAATATTTAAAACCTTTCTACCAATCCACTGGGTACAAGTTATAACATGTCAAACAGGGTTCCTGACAAAACTTGGAAAAGGGCCAAGTACAAAAACTAGAAAACACCTCTGGAAGGGGATGAATAAATGGGGTCAAAACTTATCACAGAGGCCTAAAACCTGACACAGAGAATATGAAATGTGTACAACAAGATGCTAAGCTCATATTTTCATGACGCTCTCCAAGGTGCATTTTATTCAACCTCAAAGTGACCCTTCCCGGTGATTTCTACACAGCAATTTTCTGATTTTGACTCTCTAGGAATGAGATGATGCAAACCCATTTTGACATGCCATCTAAGAACTCCAAACAACTTGATAGGATGAATGCAAAGCGCCGAACACATAGACCTCAAGATATGACTCCAAAAACGCCCATACTAGCATGCAATACAAAGCCAAAAATGAGCACTTAATCAAGATTTTACATGGTACCTCAAAACTGTATTTTGAGTACCAACAGTCCATTCTTTCTCATTTCTTATAAAAGGAAAGCTCTCTTCTCATTCTATCATCCATCTTTTGAATACTAATGTTATGCTGCAAATTTTCTAGGTGACTTTGGAGCTTTGGAGAGTTGGAGCATTCTTAGCTTTTGCATTCACATTCTATCTTAGTTTCATTCTTGCATTTTAGTTTCATTATCATGGCATGCATAGTTTAGTTTCCTTTATGCTTTAGATTGATTCACATAGTCTAATTAGGAGGATTTTGTAATACTTGCATCTTTCCTTTCCATAGCTTAACTTGCATATTCATTTTAATATAGCTTGCATCTTCATTTCTAGCATTGCATTTCATTCACATTTTGATTCTTGAGGATATTGGAATTCTTGCCCTTGTCTCCATTGAATCTCCCATTGCATGGTTTACTAGCAAGGTCATAGGCTTAAATAGCTCTAGCGGAGAGCACACCTAATTTCCTTGCACTCCATGCCTAGGGAGCTCTAGGTCATTTTTCAAGGTCTCCTATTCATGGATTCCCTTGGAAGAAAAGACATAGAGAAGTGCACATCTTAGTGTGTACATTTTTGGCGCCCACCATGGGGCTGAACATTCTTGTTTTGTCCTTCATTTTCTGCATTTTTGTCAATATTTGCTTGTTGTTTTGTCAATTTTTGCTCTCTGGTTTTTTCTGATAGAATTATCGTGTGACAGTTTTCCAGTGTCGTACAATAGTTTCTTGTATACCAGTGTGATATTTTACCAGTTAAAATATCACACGCTTTGGCAGATTGTGTTGGACTATTGTTCTATTCTCTGTCGCATGCAAGTATCAGGAATTATTGCATGAAGATAAAGTATCACACCAGTATAGAGCGAAATATCGCACGAATGTTTCTCTGACATAAATATCACCCATACCTAGAAATGATTATTTTTAGCTCTCTTTTTTATCTTGCAAGTTTCGGGTTTTCTGTTATCTTTTTGAAAATTTCAGTACAAAACTGGCACTCATTTTTTGAGAAATTTTTGCATACGGTTTCGAAAATTGAAGTGTGATATATCATTGGAAAGCTCTTTCCAAGCCTGATCCAACCATGTTGGTTTCATTTTCAAATTTTTCCATTTGATCAGCTATTTTACTTGCAGATTATCTGATTTTTGATGTGCTAACCATTGTGGGGCTAACAAGTTATGCTTGTAGGTGCTCTCATTGCTTGATTATTTTCTTAAAAGAACGCATGTCAAAGCTCCAAATGCACAAGAGCTACTAACAGTTTTTGTAGGGCTGCTCAAAACATAAAAAGCAATCAAGTGCTTGTTTAATTGCTTTCTTTTGAGTGCGGCATATACTAGTTGTTTCATTTCATAGGCACTTAATATCTTGTTGTAGGAATCTTTGGATGGTAGGAGAAGTATGCTCTTCACCCTTGTGGTGAACCAGAAAATCTTGACCCATCTTTAGATTTTGAAAGCAAGAGGGTAATTGAGCCTTTGCTTGGTGTGTTTGGGAGATATTTTTGAGCTAGGAGATTATGCTCTTCACCCTTGAGGTGAAACAGAAATCCTGACACTCAAAGGTTGATCCACTCTTTGTTTAGCTTTTAGAATCCTTTAACGGGCTTTCTCTTGAGCAATCAAGAGGAACAACCCAAGTGGGGAAAAGCTTTTTGCCAGCTATTTTGACCCACTATAAACTCAAGGCTATCAAGGACATAAAACCTTGGTAGACATAGTACTTGTCGTCGCTTAATGTGAGTACTTGTGGGATTGTGACCATGAGGAAAATGTTGAGCATGAATTCTTAAGGTACTCTTGTGGCCATGAGGTTTCTTACTTGCCACAAGGTAAGGAGTCCCTTCGGGGAGCAAGCGGAGTATTACAAATGGAAGCCCTTACTAAGAACCATAGATAGAAGCTACCCAATTTTTTTTCTTAACATCTTGGTGCAAGGATTGATGCTAGTGGACTAACCCAGATCACCCCAAGACTACTCACCATCTATGTTCCTTTGGTTGTGCCATTGGCACTTCCATGACAAAGCCAACATCTATTGTGGGTAACCACTTTGTGTGAGGTGATGGGACATCAAGTGTGGGCCAAGTTGTTAAGTATTGATCCTTTTTCCTTCTAGGTAGTAAGTGCTTGAAGTGTTCTCATTGTGATCTACCCGTGCAAAATTTTTCGAACATAAAACATCACGGTAGTGCTCATAGAATTTTTTTGTTTTGATATCACAATTGCTTGTCTTGGAAAGGTTGCTTTTGCTCTTGCACAAGTGTTCTATGACATGTTTGATCACCTACTATTTTCAAACCTATCTATTATCTACTATTACTATATTCTAAACTATGAAATCAAACTTGCCAAACTGAAACATTGACCAATTGTCTTTAAAATTGAGTTTTTCATGTTCACTGGTCAAGAGTCACACTATTTGCCTGGAAACTATCACACAGAGTCATTTTGTTGTCTCATTGTTGGTTGTTTTCTTACTGATTTGTGTCACTTCCAGTCTTCCTTGGTCAGTCCAGGTCAGATCTTAGGTGCTATGACATGTTGCTCAACATCCAAATGAACTCAAATGGTATCAAATTGCACAAAATGACTCTTGGTCACCTTTTTTCTACATCTCCCATGTCTTCCTAGTCTCCCATTTTCATCCTTTCTCTTCTTTCTTCATGCTTCTTCATCTTCCTCCTAAACTCTTCATGTCTTCTTGATGCTTTTCCTCTTATTTTCTAGTCTACCTTCTTCTATTCATAAATTCTTTCACTTCCATGCTTGATTCCTCCTCTTCTAGAACCATGCATTTCAACTATCTTGTTATGGAACCTCTCTTGAGAATAGATGATCTTGAACTCATTGCTCAATTCAAAGAATATTATTCTTCTAACAGTCCTTCTAGATATTGTATGAGTGATCAAATTAAAACAAAAATAAAAGAAAAGATGATTGAATTAGACACCTTTGCTAGGATCATAAACATGATCCTGTCATGACCTCCTTCTTCCAAAAAGTTTTCATCTTCTAAGTCTTCTCATTCTTCCTCATCTTCCAAGTCTTACCATGACTCTTCTAGACATTATTCACATTCCTCATTATACAAGTCTTCTTCTTTTGCTAGGTCTTCACTCTCCTCTTCTTCATGATCTAGTTCCTCTTCTACTTCTCCCAAGAGTCTTACTTCTCTTATCAAGACATACCATGATGAGAAATATGGTAGTCCTTATGATACCTCTATTCCTAAGAGTCCTCCTAGTTGTGTGCTCATGCTTACTAGAAATGGGACATCACATTTGATAGATTGTGATGGTGATCCATATGATTCTAACTTTGAACAAGACTTTGATGATTTCTATCAACAATACCTAGATGATGTAGCCACTTCTGTTGAAGAATATAAAATGTACTGTGCTGATATGAAATGTCAATATTATAAGAATCCTTTCTCTAAGAACTCACAAGTTTAAGATAACGATTGCACTCTCAAGAAAGATTATGTTAATGATGGACCTTTGTCTTGTGATGGTTCCCTTCCATCCTCTACTTCCTCCAATAACCAGACACTTCCTAAAGCTTCCGAGTCTTCCAAATCTTTCACAAATCCTTCATCCAATGAAAGTCCTAATACTTTTCATACAGTTCCCCATAGTTATCCCCAAGGGCTACCTCTTAAAGAAACTCAAGCTAACCTTCACTTGGCTACAAATACTTTTAGTGATGCTAAAATTAAAGAACCTAAGCCTTTATGCGCTATAATTCCTACTTCAGCTAGTCCTTCACCATCTCCTTCAAAATCTTCCATACAATTCCAACATGCTTCCTTGTTTTTAGAAGTGGCTCCATGTCAAGAGGACTCTAAAAATGATAAAGAAAAGAACATAAAGAAAGATCAAGATCAAGAACCCTCCATGTCATCCAATTCTTTTCATGATGTCTCTAATCCATTTCATGGTTCTTTTGATCCTCTACGCCCTTCCTCATTCATTCCACCATGTCTTAAATCTTCTCCTAGGCAAGATCAAGCTACTACTTACACTATTGAGCTTATTGACAATCAAAATAACCTTACTCCACTTGCACTTTCCAAATATGATACTTCCATTAAGGTTATTAAAAATGGTTTTGTTACTTCCAATGTTAAGCCTATTAAAAATCAAGAGAAAAATTATATGCTTATGACATCCAAAGCAACTTGTCAAGATCAAAGAATTCCATCTTCTTGTTCTACCATTCCATGTTCACTTCTGCTTTCTACTCTTCCTAAATCTTTGCAAGATTTGAACAATTCTATTGAAGAAGTTGCTCCTATTCAAGATGTTCATGATCCTATTGCAAATCCTAATGCTCACTCTAAAGATGTTGATGTCCTTGGTTGTCATATAGATGTTGATGAACTCATTGATTATCCTTTTGCATCTTCTACTTCCATCCTTGGACCTCTTCCACCACCGCCAAGGGATTCATGTCTTCCTTCCATCTTGGGTCCTTATGTCCCTTCACTTTCCCCTTCTAACTCTCCTAATTCACCATCCATATTGGGTCCTTACATCCCTCCATCTCCTATCTTTCCTCAAGATCAACATAAATGCATACCCTTGAATCCTTTTCATCCACCCACCCATATAAACCAGTCATATCCTCCTTCTTCCACAAGCCCAAAATCTTTTGAAAGTAACTTGAATGTTCAATACATTAAAAAGAAGCAATAATAGAATCCATGAAAAAAAGAAGATCACCATGTATCCTCTAATTGACATGGAGGCATAAAGTCAAAAGAGATATCTAGGAAGAAAACTACAAGACAAGTATGGGTTCCAAAATCCATCATTGAAGATATTCTCTCTAGATCATCAAAAGGAAATGAAAAGTCTATGACTATATGGATTCCAAAATCTCTCTTGAAAGAGTTTGGTGTTGAGAAAAAAGTGAAGTTGACATTCAAGTTTCCAAAGGCTTCCGCCTCATTTTTTTCTAAAAACATTCTTCCATTCCATGCTCCTGAACTGCAACCTCTGCTAAACATTTGTCATATTCCTTCTTGTATTCCTTCATTCACATTTCCTCCATCCTCTCGCCACCCTTCAAGGTGTGTGTTGACATTAATCTTGCCTTTCTTTCTATCTACCCTTTCACAATCCTTCCATTCATTATCCTTCTACCTTCTATCCTTTTTCCTCATTTACCTATTACTCATATCTTCCAACCTCACTCGCTTTACATAAAACTTTATCCTCCATTTTTCTCTTCCATCTTCCTTTCCCTATCAGCATCTTTGAGCATATCATTTTGAATCCATGACATATAATGGTTTATCCTTTCAAGGAGAATTATCTAAAAGTTTGCCTTCTTCCAAAAAAAAGAAAAAAGAAAAAATTGAAAATGTGCCTTGGTGGACACGTGGAAACAGGTGCCTTGGTAGCAAAAGTAAAGAGAAATAAATTCATCCTATGGTGAAAACCACTCCCTTGTAGCACCTTGGATAAGTACCATGATGAAAACCTGGCAATCAGGCATCGTCTATAGTTCTTCTACATATTTCATCCATTTTGTCTTCTCTCTTTGATCTTGGCAATGTTGACTTATACACGAACATTTGGCTATCTTGTGAGCTATCTTATGATGATCTTGCTTTCATTTCATTCATGTTTAGCCTTCATATTTATTTTCCTCCATTCATTCTATCATTTCGCTATACTTTTCCCCTTGGTCTTGATCTAATAAAAAAGAGTAAAACATGATGCTATGAAACCTCTTGACATGTCTACTCTTTTGGACGACATCCTTTCCTTCTTTTGCATTACGCCTTTGTGACTTATCCTATGCTGGCCTTTCATTGCTTGTCCAAATGTGTTTTGCACGACAATTTTTCCTAGCTTGGGTACCCTTGAGGAGTTTTTCGTTGAAGATTTCTTTCTTTCATTCTCCTTCATTCTCTTGTCTTCCATCTTTTCCACTAGCTTGCTATTCCCTCTTGTCCTCCACCTTGGTAGAAATTGGGACTACATGATGTGATCTTACTTGGGAGTTTGATGCCCATTCTATCTAGGGGCATCCTTTGTACATACTTATTGATCTTGAAAAAATTCAAAAAAATTCATATATGATGCTAAAAAATCTTTAAAAGCATAAAAAGTACTAGAAAAATGAGCATCCTAGTGAAAACCTAGCAATAGGTTCTTTGATGTCTCACCAAAAAATCAAAAAGTTCAAATATTCAAAAAAATAGAAAAAGTGCATTGGTGAAAACCTGGAAATAGGCGCCTTGGTAGAAAAAATACAAAAACATTGAAAAAAGTCCTGACAAAATCTATCAAGTGGTGAAAACCTAGAAACAGGTGCTGCTTAAGACCCTTGCACCTATGTCTATCAGTCTTGTGTGGCACTCCTTCGCTCCATTTTTCGCTTTGCCTCTCCTAGCCTGGAATTGACTCTTGTCTTAGTCTAGGGGGCATACATTGTTCTAGCTTATCTTGGGTCTCTTTGTGCGTCCATGTTTCTTGGACAACTTAGCTCCAATGGTGTTTTTCAACACCTCCCCAACTGTGTTTTTTAACACTTTCCTAGCGTTGAGTGTTTTTCAACACTTATCAGATATCTTACCCACAGTCTAGAATGATAAGATATTTCTCACTGGCAAATGCGATACTCAAAATTTGACTCTTTGACCTACACACGTACTTAAACACTTGACTTGCTTGACTTTATTTCTTTGTGTGTTGTCTTTGATGATTTCTTTGATGAGTGTTCTCTCCCTAATAGTTTTCGATGATGCCGAGCTAGAAGACTGGGGGCATGAGAACATGTTTTATTGCTTTTTCTACTTGTGGGTATATTTTGTTGGTCCTAACTGTCATTAGCATTTATGCTTGTTCCACTTGACACTAGGATCTACAATGTATTATCCTTGATTATTTTTCACAAGTGCATGCTAATAGTCATCTTGACTTTCCTTCTATCTCGATGTGAGTATAATCTTGCTATACTAAACTTAGGGAACCTCACTACACTAGTCATCTTGACTTACATGTCTTTGATGCCTAGGTGGGATTTCCACATATCTATCTGATATAGATCATATTCAGATTCACATAGTCATACTAGTGTGTATTGTATGATCTTGTGATGCTACCAATAACGCTCGATGATGAATATTAGATACTTATGACTTTGTAACCTTGCAAGTAAACCACTTTTCATAGTAGCTTGCATTCTTAAGTTCATGATAGGTAGTTTTGCATCTTGCATATGGAGAGAGCTCTCCTTTCATCTTTAACAGACTTCTTGGTCAAACTACACTCATCTTTCACTTCTTCCCGATCATGTCTTTCGCTTCTTATCTTTCATATCACATCATTTTTTATTCATTTGGGGATCTAAACCAAAATCTGAGTTCACCGTGATTGTCAAAATCGCATCTCTCCTTCTGCACAATTGGCTGACCTTTTGAGGCCCGATCCTTCGATCTTCACTGGGGCATCCTTTCCTTCTTCATTTCCATCTCTCTCACCCTTCTAGTCTTTCATTCATTTCATTCATCTCTCTCTCTGTGAGGTCTTAACTGGGGCATATCTTCACTTCTTGATGGTTATTCTCTTATCTTTCATCTTCGATTATGATTTCTAGTGATTTAATCATGTTTCTATTACTTCTTCCTTATCCCGAGGGGGCAGACACATCATATCCTATTGGCTATTCTCCAGAGCATATGCTTGACCATTCCATTTTCTCTGATTGATCTATCTTTTCACTTGACATGTTAGTTCTCATCTCGAGTCCTGATACTATCCATCTCTTTCCTAAGTGTTCAATACTATTGCTACCAGGCTGACCATGCAGGATTTGCTATCTCTCTGCACTTCATTCTTTGCAGTCAGATCTCTATCTATTTGTTTTCTTGGCTGATCTATTCTTTGTCATAATGTGTTCTTAGATCGATCACACATTATTCAAAGAGGGGCAAATGTAATCACCAAAAATAGTCACCTAGACTATTAGCCCCTTTTGCTAAATCATCAATTGTTTATTCTTGATCAAATCTTAGTTTTGTCATTTATTCGATTTTATTCTATGGGCTAACCATCTTATCCTAAGTCTTTATTTAATTAAAAAGAATTTCCTCCTCTTTTATTAAATAAAAAACCCCCACTTTTCTTCTTATCCTAAGTTGCACAAATAAAGCATTATTCTTATTTTATAAAAAGGGAAAAAATATTTTTTATCTCATATGGACACAAAAGTCAACTCTTATTTTCTCATTGGAGGATACTTGTGCACATGGATTGCTCATCTTTCAGGCTCCACCCTTGATTAAATATTTTGCCTCTTAATCTCCATGGTCCATTGTTTCTCATTTCTTATAAAAGGAGATCTCTCTTCTCATTCTATCATCCATCTTTTGAATACTAATGTTATGCTGCAGGTTTTCTAGGTGACTTTGGAGATTTGGAGATTTGGAGCATTCTTAACTTTTGCATTCACATTCTATCTTAGTTTCATTCTTGCATTTTAGTTTCATTATCATGGCATGCATAGTTTAGTTTCCTTTATGCTTTAGATTGATTCACATAGTCTAATTTGGAGGATTTTGTAATACTTGCATCTTTCCTTTCCATAGCTTAATTTGAATATTCATTTTAATATAGCTTTGATGCAGGAGCATCCTGGGTGTAAGAGCAATCTTGCATCACCCAAAAATATTTCTATTTTTGAATTCAATAAGGGCTATCTTGTGTAGAGCTGCTATTTGTGGAAAGTTACTATTTTTGGTAATTTTCGTATGTGCTCAGAATGATCTGATTTCTTTCTTGGAGGTTCATTTTGGTCATATAAGTCTGCCAGTAAAGTTTCATTGCTAGGTCAAGTGTACATTGGAAGATATTGAAGATTTTCGGTATTGGCAGCAGGGTACAGAAACTTTGAACTCAGTTTTGAAGGCTTTAGAGGCCCCGGATGAGGTCAAAAATTTGGGTGACAGGCGCTTGCATAAGTCAAGCCTGTAGAGCGCTTCGTGGCATTTCTGAAATGGGGTTATAATAGTCAATCGGGTCAACTGGTGATGACTTATGATCTCCGGAAGTCGGGTCACCTGAAATGGTGGAAAATAATTTTCCTTCAAAATTTCTGTTCGGGTTTCAAAAGTTATTTTGAGCCGACTTTGATGTAATAAATTGAAAAATAAAATAATTCTAAGTTTGGTCGGCCCTTAGGGCTAAATTTCTGGAACCTTCTCGGGCGGTGGAAATTGCCTATATAAGGAAGGCTGTATTATTGTCTTAGGTAGGGGGAATAGTTCTGGGTAGTAGATCTGGGTATTGATTGGAGGCTTTGTCCTACAGAATATTGTAAGGGAATGCCCATGTGGCTTTGCATATTGTAATTCTGAAAGTTTGTAATTCCACATTTGTGGAGATAATAAGAAGCCAATTTTCTGTTCTTGCATATTATTGTTGTTGTTTCTCTATTTCTGTTATGTGTTTGTGGTATTAAGGGGAGTGCCCTTCATCAAGTGGTATCAGAGCAGGTTTTCTTGAGTGTGTAAACAGATCGCCGACTATGAGGCAGTTTGCACCAGGACCATGGTTAGGGTTTCAGCGTACATCATGAAAATGCCTCTACGAAGAGAACGTGGCGGAAGAGCTGGTGCTGTGACACCTGAGGTTAGAGAGCTGCAGAGACAAGTATGAGCATTGCAAGAAGAGATTCACAGAGGAATGAATCTTAATGTCAGAGATGAAAGCGAGGATGAAGCCGAAGAAGAATATCAAGAAGGAGAAGTTGAAATTGTGAACCAGGAGGAAGAAAGACTTTTTCGGGCGATTTCCAAGATTGGGAAAAGACCTAAGATTGAGGTTCCTACATTTTCTGAAAATCTTAACCCAGAGGAATTGATCGACTAGATCAATGAATGTGAGGAATATTTTGAGTATGAAGATGTTGAGGATCCTGATAGGGTCAAATTTGTGAAGGCCAGACTGAAAGGTCATGCGAAGATATGGTGGCAAGAGATTCAGTTAGAGCGAAATAGAAGGGGAAAGGAGAAAATCACGAGATGGGATCGGATGGTGGATCAATTGAAGCGACAGTTCATTCCTGTTGATTATGAGCTTGACCTACTGAAGAAAATGCAGAGTTTGAAGCAAGGAGGAAGATCTGTTCAAGAGTATACAGAGGATTTCTATCGACTTCTCATTAGAACAGGCCATGCAGAAGCTGATAAGGAGAAAGTTGCCCGATACCTTAATGGGTTAAGGCCAAGCATTCAGGAGGAGCTGAATCTGGTTCAAATGAATAGTATTGAAGAGGCATACCAGTTTGCCCTAAAAGTAGAGGAAAAGCTGAACAAAAAGTTTGAGAGCAGACAAAACGGAAGAGGTCACGGTGGACGATCTGGTGGACGGTCATACGGTGGCCGAAATGAAGATCTGAAAAAGAAGGATGAGGCCAGTAGCAGTCAGAATCAGCGAGGAAATAATTCCAATCGCTTCCCGGATCACAATAATAGAGATCAGAGAGGAAGAGGAAGAGGACAAGGATCTGGAAGAGGTGGCTTCCGTGGAACATGTTTTCACTGTGGAGAAGAAGGTCACAGGGCATTTGAATGTCCTCAGCGCCAAGGCAGAATAGATAGGAGAAATGAAGGCCAGGCCAGAGTTGCACATGTAGATGCTGAAAGAGGAGAAACGTTGATTAACAGAAGAGTCATGTTGAGTGGTGAGAATGAACCTGAGAAAAGGAGGAGCCTGTTTCACACCAGGTGCAAGTGTAAAGGTAAATGTTGTGATGTGATTATTGATAGTGGAAGCACTGACAATTTGGTGTCAGAAGAGATGGTGACAAAGTTGAAGCTCAAGAGACAGAAACACCCACATCCATATCGGATTGCCTGGGTACAGGATGACCACAAGGTTATGGTCAGTGAACAATGCCTAGTGAAGTTCAAGATTGGCGAATACCAAGATGAGGTATTGTGTGATATCATATCTATGGATGCATGTCATATGTTGTTGGGTAGACCATGGTAGTTTGACAGATGTGTTGTACACGATGGCCATGCGAATACCTATTCCTTGACAAAGGATGGAGTGCGACATAAGCTAAAACCATTGAAGGAGACTGAAGAAAAGGTATGTGGTAATGCAAGAATAACTTTTGTTGATGGAAGAAATTTCCTAGATGGTATGAGGCATGAGCATGTGTGTTTTGCTTTAATTCCAAAAGTTGGTAAAGAAGAAGTAGAGGATGTTCCTGTAGAGGTTGTAGATTTGTTGAATGAGTTTCAGGATATTGTATCCGATAACGTGCCTGATGGATTACCACTAGTCAGGAAGATCAGTCATCAGATGGACTTGATCCCAGGAGCGAGTTTTCCGAACAAGGCAGCACACAGAATGACACCTGCAGAAAGTGAGGAGTTGAATAGACAAGTACATGAGTTGTTACAGAAATGATTGATCCGTGAGAGTCTGAGTCCCTGTGCTATACCAGTGGTATTAGCACCAAAGAAGAATGGAGAATGGAGGATGTGTACAGATTCTAGGGCAATAAACAAGATCACAATCAAGTACAAGTTTCCATTGCCATGAATGGATGATATTATGGACTGTTTGAGTGGAGCTGTGTATTTTTCAAAGATAGATCTGAAAAGTGGATATCATCAGATTCGGATCAGAGAAGGAGATGAATGGAAGACTGCCTTCAAGACAAAGGAAGGACTATATGAGTGGTTAGTCATGCCTTTTGGACTAACCAATGCACCGAGCACTTTTATGCGGCTCATGAATGAGGTTCTGAAAGAATTTTTGGGTAAGTTTGTCATTGTTTACCTAGGTGATATTTTGATCTTTAGTAAGACATTGGATGAGCATACGATGCATATTCGTATGGTATTTGAGAAGTTGAGAGAAGAGAAATTGTTGATTAATTTGAAGAAGTGCAATTTTGTGAAGAAAGAGTTGGTGTATTTGGGGTTTGTAGTTTCAGCAGAAGGTCTAAAAATGGACCCAGAGAAGGTACAGGCTATCCTTGAATGGCCTACTCCAAGGAGTGCTACCGAGGTAAGATCTTTTCATGGTCTAGCTAGCTTTTATAGAAAGTTTATCAAAAATTTTAGCAGTATTTGTGGACCCTTGACTGAAACAATGAGAGGGGATAGAAAAGAGTTTAAGTGGACTAATGGGGCAGAAAAGAGTTTTCAATTGTTGAAATAAAAAGTTACAGAACAACCAGTTTTAGCACTTCCAGATTTTAATAAGGTGTTTCAAGTGGATTGTGATGCTAGTGGTACTGCAATAGGAGCTGTTATGAGCCAAGAAGGTAAACCTGTTGCTTATTTTAGTGAGAAATTAAATGATGCCAAGAGAAAATATTCTGTTTATGATCAGGAATTTTATGCTATAGTTCAGGCATTAAAGAAGTGGAGACATTATCTACTTCCTAAGGAGTTTGTATTGTATACTGATCATGAAGCTTTGCAATATTTGAATAGTCAAGGAAAATTGAATCAAAGGCATTTGAAATGGGTTGAGTTTTTGCAGAGTTATACATTTGTTTTGAAACACAGGAGTGGAAAGTCTAACAGGGTTGCAGATGCTCTTAGCGGAAGGCAACTATTGCTGACAGAGATGCAGATTGAGGTGGTTGGGTTCAAGGAACTCAAGAATTTGCATCCAGAAGATCTTGATTTTGGTGAAGATTGGAAAGCTTGTACAGAACCTGTTACTCTAGAAAGGACGAAATGGCTGGATTTCATCATCCAAGATAATATGCTATTCAAAGGGAGTCAGTTGTGCATTCCACGAAGTTCTATGAGGGAGAATCTCATCAAGGAGAAGCATAGCGGAGGATTGGCTGGACATTTTGGTCGTGACAAAACCCTTTGTTTGGTTAGTGAGAATTATTATTAGCCACAATTGCAGCAAGATGTGAAGAAGTTTGTACAGAGTTGCAGAGTATGTCAGATAGCGTAAGGAGTGAAGCAGAATACAGGGTTGTATCAGCCATTACCTGTACCAAAGAAGCCTTGGGAGGATATCAGCATGGACTTTGTTCTTGGTTTACCGAGGACTCAGCGGGGACATGATTCAATTTTTGTGGTGGTTGACAGATTTTCAAAGATGGCACATTTCATTCCCTGCAAGAAGACTAATGATGCTGTTCATGTAGCAGGATTGTTTTTCAGAGAAGTAGTGAGACTTCATGGTTTGCCAAAGACCATAGTTTCAGATCGGGACACTAAGTTTGTTGGATATTTTTGGCGTACATTGTGGAAGAAGTTGAAGACAAATTTGAAGTTTAGTTCATCACATCATCCACAGACTGATGGACAGACAAAGGTGGTGAATAGGAGTTTGGGAAATTTGCTGAGATGTTTGGTTGGAGATAAGCCAATAGGATGGGATTTGATTTTACCACAGGCAGAATTTGCATACAATAATTCTGTCAATAGAAGCACTGGTAAATCACCATTCCAGATTGTATATGGAAGTAGTCCAAGAAATGGATCTGAATTGAGGAAGATAGATAAAGGAGAAATAAGTAGTGCTGAAGTTGAGAATTTTGTAGAACACTTGAAGAACATCCATGGGGAGGTGAGGAAGTATATTACCAAGATGAATGCACAGTATAAGGCTAAGGCAGATGTGAAAAGGAGGCATAAAGAATTTCAGGTTGGAGATGAAGTCATGGTTCATTTGTGGAAGGAGCGGTTTCTGGTTGGTACATATAACAAGTTGAAAATGAAGAAGTTTGGACCATGTAGGATACTGAAGAAACATGATTCAGGAAACGCATATGAGGTAGGATTGCCTAGTGAGTTGAATATTTCACCAGTGTTTAACATTTCAGATTTGACAGAGTATCATGAAGGAGGTGTTGAAGATGAGGTTGTAGCAGCACAGTGGAGTATTCCAGCAACCAGTTCAGATATCAAGGAGATTGAAGACATACTGGACAGTCGTGTTGGTAGAAGCACAAGGAACAGGACATATGAAGAGTATTTGGTCAAATGGAAAGGATGACCTATTGAAGATTCATCATGGCTAACAAAGGAGGAGGTTAACCGTCTTGGTTTTCCTCTGCACACCTGAGTCGTGACAGGGTCACTTCTCAAATTACCCCGGGTGTCTGATGCAGGAGCATCCTAGGTGTAAGAGCAATCTTGCATCACCCAAAAATATTTCTATTTTTGAATTCAATAAGGGCTATCTTGTGTAGAGCTGCTATTTGTGGAAAGTTACTATTTTTGGTAATTTTCGTATGTGCTCAAAATGATCTGATTTCTTTCTTGGAGGTTCATTTTGGTCATATAATTCTGCCAGTAAAGTTTCATTGCTAGGTCAAGTGTACATTGGAAGATATTGAAGATTTTCGGTATTGGCAGTAGGGTACAGAAACTTTGAACTCAGTTTTGAAGGCTTTAGAGGCCTCGGATGAGGTCAAAAATATTGGTGACAGGCACTTGCGCATGTCAAGCTTGTAGAGCGCTTCGTGGCATTTCCGAAATGGGGTTATAATAGTCAATCGGGTCAACTGGTGATGACTTATGATCTCCGGAAGTCGGGTCACCTGAAATGGCAGAAAATAATTTTCCTTCAAAATTTCTGTTCGGGTTTCAAAATTTATTTTGAGCCGACTTTGATGTAATAAATTAAAAAATAAAATAATTCTAAGTTTGGTCGGCCCTTAGGGCTAAATTTCTGGAACCTTCTCGGGCGGTGGAAATTGCCTATATAAGGAAGGCTGTATTATTGTCTTAGGTAGGGGGAATAGTTCTGGGTAGTAGATCTGGGTATTGATTGGAGGCTTTGTCCTACAGAATATTGTAAGGGAATGCCCATGTGGCTTTGCATATTGTAATTCTGAAAGTTTGTAATTCCACATTTGTGGAGTTAATAAGAAGCCAATTTTCTGTTCTTGCATATTATTGTTGTTGTTTCTCTATTTCTATTATGTGTTTGTGGTATTAAGGGGAGCGCCCTTCATCAAGCTTGCATCTTCATTTCTAGCATTGCATTTCATTCACATTTTGATTCTTGAGGATATTGGCATTCTTGCCCTTGTCTCCATTGAATCTCCCATTGCATGGTTTACTAGCAAGGTCATAGGCTTAAATAGCTCTAGCCTGCAACCCAAGATTCCCACCCACCTTCAAATTCAAAACACCTCCCGCTCCCGCTCTCTCTCCAGCTCCCTCGGTCATTATGAGTCATTACATCTTTCATTTATATTTAGTTAAAAAAATAATCATTTAATATAAATATTTCTTTGTTTTAAGTATTTTTAATCATAATTGTTTATTATTTTTTATTAAATTTAACATAGCTTATAACTTTTGTACATTTTTGTATAATCATTTATTTATTTATTATTATATTTTTAATTGGTAGAAAAAGCCTTAGGTCAATATTTTATTATTATGTGCTTCTCTTATCATATATATCAAAATCAAGATCTCGTTGAAATGAGTACATTCATGTAGAGTGGAATTTCTGATATTTTTCTCACAAGCTTTTTTACTTTTTAAAGTGTTTTGAAAATAGATCTTTTTTTAAATAGACCTATATTTAAGCCGATAGGATTTTTTTATTGTGGACTTGCCCATTGATGAAAAAGTGTTGGATATAGAAAAACTTTTCTGGAAAATTTTTGGGTAGACATTTTCTTCCTTCCACAACATCCTCCGTACACAGCAAATGGTGGCGTTAAGCATCAACCTATTTGCCTTTTCCTTGCTTTCCGCAATGGTGGTAATAGTGAAAGGATTTTAATTTTAATCAAGTGCATCAGCCAAGACACTTACCACCACAAATCCTCAATAGCCTGGGCTGAATATGGCCCTTACTGGAGGAAGCCAAGGCATATATCTAGCACTGAGCTCATGACTGTCAAGAGACTCCAATATCTACAGCATCTCAGAAGAGATGAAATTTTCAGAACCATTCGATATATTTTTGAGGAGAAAGGAAAGAGTGAATATTTCACATATAGTTTTCTACACGGGTCTCAATCTGTTGGGTAACATGTTCTTCAGTACAAGCGTGTTTGATCCCAACACCAAATGTTGCAGATTTCTTCTCATTTCTTGCTTTCCTGACTCTAGTAATTGAGTAACAATGAAAGTAATTTAATTTTAATCTAGTGTACAGGCTGTAACTAATACGATTTTTATTGTTAAATTGATATGAATCATCTTTTATCGAGTTTAAAATAGAGAATGACATGTAGACTAAGTGCTCAGAGACATGGCATAACAATAGTTGAAGGCATAACAATAGTTGAAGGCAATATCACTTTCAAAG
The DNA here is from genome assembly GCA_027943335.1 of Chamaecyparis obtusa. Taxonomy (NCBI): domain Eukaryota; kingdom Viridiplantae; phylum Streptophyta; class Pinopsida; order Cupressales; family Cupressaceae; genus Chamaecyparis; species Chamaecyparis obtusa. The sequence continues at coordinate 56,448 of BSBK01007087.1, read as the reverse complement.
TATTTAGGTAACATGCTATTTTATTAAAAAACTAGTACTTATTTGATATGAATTGTCTTGATTATAGTTATTAAGCTGATAGATAGAAAATAGTGAATGTTATAAAGGCCCGAGTCACATGGCGTATGATGTGCTTTTGGCTAGTAGTTGGATTTGCACATCCATTGTTTGACAAATGTCTTGGTAAAGTGTTTTTTTGTTTGAGACAATGCACTGTACTTGGGCGTGAAAATACACTATTTACTGGACGACCTTATTACTTTGCAGTGTGAGAGGGGTGCATATTTCTTACCTTTACAATCTAAGAAACATAATCATATATATGAATAGGTTTTTAATTATAATTTAATAATAATTGTAAAATCTTCTACATTTATTTATTTTTTATTTTTGACCTCTAAATTTGAAAAATTCAATTATAACTATAACTTTTTAATCTTGATTTATCTTAATTTTGCCATGAATGAAGCATCAAAAGATGTTTTACAATAGCAAGATTCAAGCGTGGTATTCGTCTTTTGAAACATCATTGTATTGACATCGAAAAAGGTAGGATATGGGTAAATAGATTCACGAGAGATGCATCCATTTCCTTTTTAAATTATGAATTGCAAAGGTACTCAAGGTTAAAAAATGCAATTTAGATCCACCTATTTGAGATTAAAAAATAAGTACAAAAGTTTGAGATGGAAATAAAGTTTATATAGTTTATTATATGTTAATTTCAGTGTGTGGGTGTGTGTGCACACATACACACTTAAGTATGTTATTGAGATCTTAAACATAAAATTTAGAATCAGATAGAAGTGTACAATAGCATCATTGGAAAAATGATACATACATGTCTAAGAAATGAGTTCTATTAAAAATAACTTTTAGGAGCTTTCTCTATCATTAACATAATTTCATATAGTCAAGTTACTTTGAATGGGTCTTAAAACATGATAGTTGGTGGAGAAGCTGACATGAAATAGTAATTGATAATTTAAGAGAGTGTAATTTTATTCTTCTTCTCAATTGGTGTATTGTTTAGTGCACTCTTTACAAATTTTCAAATTTTCCAAAAGAAAATGTAGTTGGCCAAAAGACTCAGATCTAGTTGTTGAAGACCACCAATTATTTTTCCAAATTACCTATTTGGTTCTCCAAAGAGGTGGTGTTTATAATTTGTTCCCTCATATCCAGTTTGGAGTTGCTTGACCATGTCCACTTTCAGTTATCCGCCGAGAATACTCATTTATTCCTCATCTCTCCCCTGGTCCATAATCTAGACTCCACTATATTTCTATTTATATGAAGATAGACATGAGAGCACTTTGGATTCGTCTATTGCACTTTGTTGTGTTATGTTTAAGGATCAATGAATAGTCTTAGAATCCTTTGGGTGCAATCCTCTCTATTTGGCCATGAAACCAGAGTCTTTTGCATCTAGATCAGTTTCTAAAGCT
>BSBK01007087.1:0-47500 GCA_027943335.1 Chamaecyparis obtusa | reverse complement strand
TAGCAAGTTTCCATAAATAGAAGCTCTGCATAAGATAGCCCTTATTGAATACAAAAATAGAAATATTTTTGGGTGATGCAAGATTGCTCTTACACCCAGGATGCTCCTGCATCAGACACCCAGGGTAATTTGAGAAGTGACCCTGTCACGACTCAGGTGTGCAGAGGAAAACCAGGATGGTTAATCTCCTCCTTTGTTAGCCATGATGAATCTTCAACAGGTCATCCTTTCCATTTGACCAAATACTCTTCATATGTCCTATCCCTTGTGCTTCTACCAACACGACTGTCCAGTATGTCTTCAATCTCCTTGATATCTAAACTGGTTGCTGGAATACTCCACTGTGCTACTGCAACATCATCTTCAACACGTCCTTCATGATACTCTATCAAATCTAAAATGTTAAACACTGGTGAAATATTCAACTTAGTAGGCAATTCTATCTCATATGCATTTCTTGAATCATGCTTCTTTAGTAACTTACATGGCCCAAACTTCTTCATTTTCAACTTGTTATATGTACCAACCAAAAATTGCTCCTTCCGCAAATGAACCATGACTTCATCTTCAACCTGAAATTCCTTATGCCTCCTTTTCTCATCTGCCTTAGCCTTATACTGTGCATTCATCTTGGTAATATGCTTCCTCACCTCCTCATGGATGTTCTTCAAGTGTTCTGCAAAATCCTCAGCTTTAGCACTACTTATTTCTCCTTTATCTATCTTTCTCAATTCAAATACATTTCTTGGACTACTTCCATATACAATCTGGAATGATGATTTACCAGTACTCCTGTTGACAGAATTATTGTATGAAAATTTTGCCTGTGGTAAAATCAAATCCCATCTTGTTGGCTTATCTCCAACCAAACATCTTAGCAAATTTTCCAAACTTCTATTCACCACTTTGTCTGTCCATCAGTCTATGGATGATGTGATGAACTGAACTTCAAATCTATCTTCAACTTCTTCCACAATGTAGGCCAGAAATATCCAACAAACTTAGTGTCTCTATCTGAAACTATAGTCTTTGGCAAACCATGTAGTCTCACCACTTCTCTTAAAAATAATTTTGCCACATGAATAGCATCATTAGTCTTCTTGCAGGGAATGAAATGTGCCATCTTTGAAAATCTATCAACCACCACAAAAATTGAATCATGTCCCCGCTGAGTTCTTGGTAAACCAAGAAGAAAGTCCATACTGATATCCTCCCAAGGCTTCTCTAGTATAGGTAATGGCTGATATAACCCTGTATTCTGCTTCACTCCTTTCGCCATCTGACATATTCTGCAACTCTATACAAAATTCTTCACATCTTGCTACAATTGTGGCCAATAATAATTCTCACCAACCAAAGCAAGGGTTTTATCACGACCAAAATGTCTAGCCAATCCTCCACTATGCTTCTCTTTGATGAGATTCTCCCTCATAGAACTTCTTGGAATGCACAACTGACTCCCTCTGAATAGCATATCATCCTGGATGATGAAATCCAACCATTTCGTCCTATCTAGAGTAACAGGCTCTTTACAAGCTTTCCAAGCTCCACCTAAATCAGGATCCTCTGGATACAAATTCTTGAGTTCCTTTTACCCAACCACCTCAATCTGCATCTTTGTCAGCAATAGTTGCCTTCTGCTAAGAGCATCTGCAACCTTGTTAGAATTTCCACTTCTATGTTTCAAAACAAATGTATAACTCTGCAAAAACTGAACCCATTTCAAATGCCTCTGATTCAACTTTCCTTGACTATTCAAATATTGCAAAGCTTGATGATCAGTATACAAGAGAAAATATTTAGGAAGTAGATAATGTCTCCACTTCTTTAATGCCTGAAGTATAGCATAAAATTCTTGATCATAAACAGAATACTTCCTCTTGGCATCATTTAACTTCTCACTGAAATAAGCAACAGGTTTACCTTCTTGGCTCATAACAGCTCATATTGCAGTACCAGTAGCATCACAATCTACTTGAAACACCTTATTAAAATTTGGAAGTGCTAAAATAGGTTGTTCTGTAACTTTTTGTTTCAACAATTGAAAACTCTTTTCTGCCCCATTAGTCCACTTAAACTCTTTTCTATCCCCTCTCATTGTTTCAGTCAAGGGTCCACAAATACTACTAAAATTTTTGATAAACTTTCTGTAAAAGCTAGCCAAACCATGAAAAGATCTTACCTTAATAGCACTCCTTGGAGTAGGCCATTCAAGGATAGCCTGTACCTTTTCTGGGTCTATTTTTAGACCTTCTGCTGAAACTACAATCCCAAATACACTAACTCTTTCTTCACAAAACTGCACTTCTTCAAATTAATCAACAATTTCTCATCTCTTAGCTTCTCAAACACCATACGAATATGCATCATATGTTCCTCCAATGTCTTGCTAAAAATCAAAATATCATCTAAGTAAACAATGACAAAATTTCCCAGAAATTCTTTTAGAACCTCGTTCATGAGCTGCATGAAAGTGCTCGGTGCATTGGTTAGCGCAAAAGGCATGACTAACCACTCATACAGTCCTTCTTTTATCTTGAAGGTAGTATTCCATTCGTCTCCTTCTCTGATCCAAATCTGGTGATATCCACTCTTCAGATCTATCTTTGAGAAATACACAGCTCCACTCAAACAGTCTATAATATCATCCATTCGAGGCAATGGAAACCTATACTTGATTGTGATCTTGTTTATTGCTCTAGAATCTGTACACATCCTCCATTCTCCATTCTTCTTTGGTGCTACTACTGCTGGTACAACACATGGACTCAGGCTCTCCCAAATCAATCCCTTCTGTAACAACTCATGTAATTGTCTGTTCAACTCTTCACTTTCTACTGGTGTCATTTTGTGTGCTACCTTGTTTGGCAAACTGGCTCCTGGAATCAAATCCATCTGATGACTAATCTTCCTTACGGGTGGTAATCCATCAGGTACATTATCAGATACAATATCCTGAAACTCATTCAACAAATCTGCAACCTCTACAGGTACATCCTCTACTTCTTCTTTACTAACTTTTGGAATTAAAGCAAAACACACATGCTCATGCCTCATACCATCTAGGAATTTTCTTCCATCAACAAAAGTTATTCTTGCATTACCACATACCTTTTCTTCGGTCTCTTTCAATGGCTTTAGCTTATGTCGTACTCCATCCTTTGTTAGGGAATATGTATTTGCACGACCATCATGTATAGCACATCTGTCAAACTGCCATGGTCTACCCAACAACATATGAGATGCATCCATAGATATTATATCACATAGTACCTCATCTTGGTATCCGTCGATCTTGAACTTTACCAGGCACTGTTCACTGGCCATGACCTTGTGGTCATCCTGCACCTAGGCAATCCGATATGGATGTGGGTGTTTCTATCTCTTGAGATTCAACTTTATCACCATCTCTTCTGACACCAAATTGTTAGTGCTTCCACTATCGATAATCACATCATAGCATTTACCCTCACACTTGCATCTAGTGTGAAACAGGCTCCTCCTTTGTTTAGGTTTATTCTCACCACTCAGCAGGACTCTTCTGTTAATTAGCGTTTCTCCTCTTTCAGCATCTTCAGAATTTGATGATCTGACATCTTCATCTACATGTGCAACTCTAGCCTGGCCTTCATTCCTCCTATCTATCCTTCCTTGGCATTGAGGACATTCAAATGCCCTATGACCTTCTTCTCCACAATGAAAACATGTTCCACGAAAGCCTCCTCTTCCTGAACCTTGTCCTCTTCCTCTTCCTCTCTGATCTCTATTATTCTGATCTTGGAAATGATTGGAATTGTTTCCTCTCTGATTCTGGCTGCTACTGGCCTCATCCTTCTTTTTCAAATCTTCATTTCGGCCACCATATGACCATCCACCAGATCTTCCACCATGACCTCTTCCATTTTGTCTACTCTCAAACTTCTTGTTCAGCTTTTCCTCTACTTTTAGGGAAAACTGGTATGCCTCCTCAATACTGCTCATTCAAACCAGATTCAACTCCTCCTGAATGCTTGGCCTTAACCCATTAAGCTATCAGGAAACTTTCTCCTTATCAGCTTTTGCATGGCCTGTTCTGATGAGTCGATAGAACTCCTCTGTATACTCCTGAACAGATCTTCCTACTTGCTTCAGACTTTGCATTTTCTTTAGTGGGTCAAGCTCATAATCAATAGGAATGAACTGTCGCTTTAATTTATCCACCATCTGATCCCATCTTGTGATTTTATCTTACCCTCTTCTATTTCGCTCCAATTGAATTTCTTGCCACCAGATCTTTGCATGACCTTTCAGTCTGGCCTTCAAAAATTTGACCCTATCAGGATCCTCAACATCTTCATACTCAAAATATTCTTCACATTCATTGATCCAGTTGATCAATTCCTCTGGGTTAAGATTTTTAGAAAATGTAGGAACTTCAATTGTAGGTCTTTTCCCAATCTTGGAAATCACCCGAAAAAGTCTTTCTTCCTCCTGGTTCACAATTTCAGCTTCTCCTTCTTGATATTCTTCTTCAGATTCATCCTCACTTTTGTCTCTGACATTAAGATTCATTCCTCTGTGAATCTCTTCTTGCAATGCTCACACTTGTCTTTGCAGCTCTCTAACCTTAGGTGTCACAACACCAGCTCTTCCACCACATTCTCTTCGTGGAGGCATTTTCGTGATGCACGTTGAAACCCTAACCATGGTCCTGGTGCAAACTGCCTCACAGTCAGTGATCTGTTTACACACTCAAGAACTCCTGCTCTGATACCACTTGATGAAAGGTGCTCCCCTTAATACCATGAACACATAACAGAAATAGAGAAACAACAACAATAATATGCAAGAACATAAAATTGGCTTCTTATTATCTCCTCAAATGTGGAATTACAAACTTTCAGAATTACAATATGCAAAGCCACATGGGCATTCCCTTACAATATTCTGTAGGACAAAGCCTCGAATCAATACCCAGATCTACTACCCAGAACTGCCCTAGACAACAATACAGGCCTTCTTTATATAGGCAATTGCCACCGCCCGAGAAGGTTCGAGAAATTTATCCCTAAGGGCCGACCAAACTTAGAATTATTTTATTTTTCAATTTATTACATCAAAGTCGTCTCAAAATAACTTTTGAAACCCAAACATAAATTTTGAAGGAAAATTATTTTTCACCAATTCAGGTGGCCTGACTTTCGGAGACCATAAGTCATCACTAGTTGACCCGATTGACTATTATAACCCCATTTCTGAAACACCAAGAAGCGCTCTAAAGGCTTGACCCATGCAAAGCGCCCATCACCCAAATTTTTGACCTCATCCAGGGCCTCTAAAGCCTTCAAAACTGAGTTCAAAGTTTCTATACCCTACTGCCAATACTGAAAATCTTCAATATCTTCAAAACTAGGCCTGATCTAGCCATGAAACTTTGCTGGCAGGCTGATATGATTGAGATGAACCTCCGCATGTAAAATTAGAACATTCTGAGATCGTAAGACCAACTTACTAAAAATAGAAAATTTCCATAAATAGCGGCTCTACACAAGATAGCCCTTATTGAATACAAAAATAAAAATATTTTTGGGTGATGCAAGATTTCTCTTACACCCAGGATGCTCCTACATCAGACAGCTAGGGTAATTTGAGAAGTGACCCTGTCACGAATTAGGTGTGCAGAGGAAAACCAAGACAGTTAACCTCCTCCTTTGTTAGCCATGATGAATCTTCAACAGGTCGTCCTTTCCATTTGACCAAATACTCTTCATATGTCTTGTTCCTTGTGCTTCTACCAACACGACTGTCCAGTATGTCTTCAATCTCCTTGATATCTGAACTGGTTGCCAGAATACTCAACTGTGCTGCTACAACAAATTATGTTTTTAATTATTATTTAAAACACGATCACATTTTTTATGTTTAAAAATATAATCACATTTTTAAATATTCAAAATGTTGATTTTGTTATGCTTAGGTAAGATGCTTGGATAATGACCCTAAGGCTTGGGAGCCTTTTCTCCATCCATTTCTCTCCTTTTTCATGTCTATTATTCTTCCAAGCTAATTTATCAACTTCCACGTCATTAGGTATACACATTATCAAGTGGGTATTTGTAAAATTACCAACATAATTTGACACATCTTCTGAGCTTTCTAACCATATATAATTTTTTTCTATTTTTGGACAACATTAACATTGTAGAGTATTATTTTTTTTAGTAGTGTCTACATAGTTATCAAAGACATATGTCTACCATTTTCTTAATCAATTTTGATCTACTTGACCAAATTTAAAATAAATTACATATTATTATTCTAGACTTGATTTTATACACCATTTAAAAAAAAATTAATTTTAATTATTTTGATGCAAGTTATGTCCAGTGGACAAATAGACACCTAATTTTTAGAATGCCCCCACTTCGAAAAAAAATACTAAACAAAAAATTACAAAAGAATACGCAACTTTTACCTCTCACTCTTACCTATAATTCTACCAAAGGATGTTTTAAAATATTAAATCTAACTAAATATTTTTGAATTTGCATGCCAGACGCTATGTTATGTTTTTCTTAAAAATTCAAGAATATTTTTTTGTGCTCAATAGATTTGACTCTCTTAATATTATCCATTTTATAAAAAAAATTAGTATTTCAAAAACTAGGTTCATAGTAATACAAGTCTTGTTCTTTGCACATCTTCAAATTTTGAGTGCATGAATCTCAAAATTTTCTTCCAAGTTCATGTTTACCTGATTTCAGAGAAAAAAGAAGAAAAAAGTGGCCACCTATACCCCTTTTTCTACACACCATATTTTTGCACTTACCCTATACAATACCTTCTGACTACATCATTTCACCTTCACTTGAATTTCTTCTTCTTACACACTACTACAAGGCATCCACCAAAATAGACTGGTGCTATATCACTTTCAGATATTTATTCCCATAGACATACACATGTTTTGTCCCATGTTCAGATACACAAGATATCTCTATTTATATACACACTCAATAAGGTAGCCAAATGTGTATTCCAAGATAAAATACATGTTAGACACAAAACAAAAGATATTATATATTTGTATTTAACATGCTACCATTTTACTTAAATTAGGGTCATACTTAAGGAATATTTACAACACATTTCCATAAGACTTGAATATAGCTCACACGTAATATGCATACGCCTCATATCATATTTACTAAAATATTATGAAATTGTTAGAACACCACAACCAAGTCCATGACTTGATCAGTAAAATAACTTTACCAATCAATAGATATGAATTGATGAAACCTATCTAGAACAATATATAATAACTATACCAAAAATTTTGATGAACTGGAAGAATGTCTAGGTAGCAAGAACACCTAGAATAACTTTGTAAGCATAACAATAAGTAGGTATAGATAGAAAACCAAACCAAATACACTCACCAAAGTATAGAAATGTACCAAAATATGCATTTCATTGTAGAAATAAGTGCTCCTGACACCATACATCAAAACTGCATGTAGAAGAAATCTTCTATAAATGTAACCAAAACCTTGATATCACACTAGCACTATACTGACAACTAAAAACATCAAATCGATACTACCAACAACCAAGTAATACCTCAAAGAAATTGGTATAGAGGTTTTGATATAAATGACATCAATGCTAGAAACATATCAATATGTTTAACAATCTCTTGCTTTGGCATTGATGGAAAAACAAGAAAAACCTCAAAAACACAGAAACTCCAAATAACCCAATAACTCCCCCTTAGTAGATAGTTAATTTATTTTTTTGTTATCCCCTTTCTCTCCCCCTTTTTGACACAATAAAAAGGGCCAAAAATCAAAACTCAAAAATTTTAAACAAACAGAGTAGTCTGCACATTAAATACCATCTTATACCTTTCTTTAATGATTGGAAACTTCTTCCACTCAAAATAGAAATACCAATCTAGGCACACAAAGTATCAGGCTCCATGAACATGTCAAAAGATGAAATCCAAACTAGATACTAAAATCAGTGTTCATAATTCGCTATATTAGAAAGGCTACCAAACACATGCTCTAACTTAACTTCAACCAAGTCCTTTACTAGCTAGAATGTCTTCACTAATATTATCTTTTCCAATGTAACTGTAATATTTCTCCTTGTAACTATCCAACTCTTATCCTTTGTTTTTTCTCATTTTTCCTTGAAATTATTGGACTATCTACCAACATCCCCTTTTAGGATTTACGCCAAGGTTTAACAACCTCTCGTGTCTTCTTTAAGTCTCGTGGTTGTATTGGGTATTAACAGGTCGATCTTTTGGTGCAACGACAACCTCTAGTTGTAACAAGTGATATCAAAGCTTGGTCATAGGTTCAAATCCCCTCAGGTGATGTTGAGGGGGGGATTTTTGGACTAACCGCTAATATCCCCCTTCTAGATTTGTGACATGGTTTAATAACCTCTTGTGTCTTCTATAAGTCTAGTGGTTGTATTGGGTATTAAAAGGTTGATCTTTTGGTCAAATGACAACCGCTAGTTGTAACAGAAATAGTCATATATCTTTCCCAATTCATTCAATTGTATCTTAATAGCTTCAATTTTACCTCTAGTGTTGTCAATAGCAATGGGCTACTAAAAATAATAACTATACATATAAAATTTACTTTATACATTTCTTGGTTTTTCTGATTAATTTGGATAACCTTTTTTTGCATCAGTACACATTTTTGCAATATAATCCCTTAAATTTCTTCATTTAGGTCCATTTTTTAATAATATTCTCTTAATATATCTAACAAACTCAACTAGTAATACACCTAATACACTAGAAATCATAATTTTCTTACTAATCATGTAATCAATCAATAATTCCTATATCTTTGTTCTACTTACCAAAGAAAAACTTGACCATAATTCACCAATATTGTCAAACTCACCATCTTCTAGCATATATTGAATCACATCAGAATCCACACAATCAATTTCTGATGGACAAACCACATTTTTCTCAAACTCTTCTTCTTAATTATTTTCTTTTGTTTCCTTCTTTTTAGGTAGCCTCATATTCTTCATCCTCCAAGATTGAAACAATTTTATTTCCTTTACCACTATTTCTTCTCCTTTTAGGTTCTAGAGGGGAACCACTGATAGAAACAACTATATATTTTTTATCAAAGGAGGAACCCTCCACACCAGATACTCTCTCTCTCTCTCTGATTTTTTTTTCTTTTTATCTTGGTTTTGGATTTGGTGAGGATCTAATTCTTTTGGGGGCTTTTTATTTCCTTGTCTCCTTGACCGTGATAAAAAATCAGTGCTATGATCTACTTTACCATGAGCATGGGTAATCTCATACTCTCACTAAAGAGTGGGATAAACATACAATCCCAATTTGTAACCACCTATAACTAGATGCTTAATTAGGCCCCATTTTTGTTTTCTCAAGATTTCATTCCTATTATGATTGATCTAGCCCAATACTTCCTACATATATGGATTTATTTCCACCTTCCCAACTTGTAAATTTATCTTCATCAACTTTTCATAGGAAGAGGCTTCCCAAGATAACCTCTTCTTGCGAAGAGGTCACCCAAGAAAACCTCTTCCTTGGTTTTTTCTTCTAAATTTCAATTAGATTCCCATCTCATTGTTAGATAACTAAGAGGGAGGGGGGGGGCTGAATCAATTAACTCTAGTTATCCTATAGTCCCACTTACTCCTAGATGTATAATAAAAATATTTCAATTCAATTAAAATAACTCGGTAAAACTTTGTGCCTTTATATTCATTAACTGAATACCAGTAAATTAACTAGTGTATATATTGATCAAACCAGTAATTGTAATGTGTAAAGAAAAATAACAAATCATCGCATCCATAAATATATAACACTTCATTTTTATTGTGGAAACCCTGGTAGGGGAAAAACCACCCAGGACCAGTACCCAAAATAATTTCACTCTTCTGAAGTGATCTCAGTTAAGAGACAACCTTGTTAAAGGTTACAATAACACACTGTAAGGTGTGACCTGGTTAGAGGATTTATAATCACTAACAGTTCTATGTGACCAAACATTCACTATGGGGTAAACATGAGAACAATCAACATTCAGTGAATGTCATAATGAAATAAAGACTGTTAAGTACCACTCGATTAAGAGATTTATCTGTAGCAATAGTTAGAATGCAACAGTAAATGATCTGATTCAAATAAAAATTTCTTTGTAGATTTTCAGATCTATGCTAAGCTCAAAATACCTTTGGCCATCATAATCAATTCAATTTCTTTGTATCCTCCAACTTTGTTCTTCTCGGTTAATTCCTTTCTCTAATACTCAATGTAGTCTACAGATTTTCTCAGTTCTTTCTTTAACCTATCTGACTAGCTTCACATGAATGCAATCTTCTCTCACGCATCCTCGTCATAATGAGTCTCTTGTCTCCTTTTATAGACATGATAAACCATTTTCTTCTTATCCATAGATTTTGCCTCTTAATCTCCACCATTGATTTTTTTGCTTCAACCTTCCTCGGAACTTGTGTCTAAGACATGTTTCATTCTCCATCATCTGATCATCCTCAAATTTAGTTAGCCATTTGATCTTCATAATTTTTTTTTATCTTTAACCTTGGAATCATCCAAATTTTTCCAACTCGTCATCTTTAGTCGATAGTCATATGTTCCATTTATTTCTTTCACTCAGTGAATATTGTAATGTGTTGGTGACTTCTAATTCAGTTAATATTGTACTCAGTATACACTACACTTTCTTGGTGTACACTGTTTCAACTTGGTGTATATAAAGTTCTTCATTTACTGACCACATAAATTTGTTCATTCTTGATCTTCAATTCATAACATAATTATGTAATACAATCAAATCATTAAAATAATTTCATAGACTCATCAATAAGTTACCGAATGAATATGATATCCATATATTTCTCATACATCTCATCTTCATTTTAATATCTCATTCCTTCACAAGTGTTTCCTTCTTCATATGTTTGTAACTATCATGATTAGTACAGTCAAAGCTAGTTGACATCAATGACAATATAATAACTAATTTAATGTGTCATATATACCTTTGTAGTTCAGTGATCATCAGTCTCTCACTTTTACTTATCCAATCAGTTGTCAATCTCTTCCTTAAGATATTCAGCCAATTTTAGTATAACAATATCTACCTTTGGCATTGATGGAAACACAATATGAAATATGCCATATATTACCAAATATCTATCTACAACTCTGTATATAAATGTTGTGACTTGGTAATATCTCCCTAGATTATCCATTTAGTATGTTTAATCTCTACACAACATCAATGTCTCTCCTTGCATGTAATCTCTCTCTCAGTCTCTCTCCCTTATTCCATGCAATCAATCTCTTCCTTTAGATCTTTCCTAAATATTTCATGTAAATTTATCTCCCTTTGACAACAATGCCAAAAAGAAAATAAGCAGCTCTTTAGTAGCCAAATTAATATCTCTTTTATTTGGTTCATATTCTAGTACCTTGCAGGTACTGATAAATATCATCTTGTCTTCCATGTTTCACAACCATAGGAAACCCAAAGTCTTAACATCATGCATCAACATCATTACATATTGTGATAAAGTATAGGTTGATGGAACCTCATATCACCTTAGTGACTGTTAGATAGTAGATGGACCTCTAGTCTACTCCCCAAGTATTCAAATGTGTCCTTCAGTAAGGGTTTATGAATATATTAGCAAGTTGCTCTTGAGATTTCACGTATTTTAATCTGACTTGATTTTCTTGAACTTTCTCCCTCAGATAGTGATACTTAATAGATATGATCTTTGTCTTTGCATGCATCACTAGATTCTTTGAAATATTGATTGCACTTGTTATTTCACAATAGATTATCACTGGATCAGTGATCTCCTCATTCATACCTTCCAATAGTTGCTTTATCCATGAAATATTTTAACAATTAGTAGTAGCAACAACATATTCTACTTCTGCAGTGGACTTAGAAATGCATCCTTGTTTCTTACTTATCCAAGTTACTAGTCTTTCCCCTAAAACTAATGCTCCACCAGAAGTTGTTTTTATATCATCAATGTTTCTAGCCCAATCCACACCAATGTAAAATTTTAGTTCAAAATTGCCTTCTTTCTTGTACTGAAATTATGACAATTTTTAGGATTCTTCAAGTATCTCAAAAAAAATTTCACAGCATTCATGTGTGATTCTTTAGGATTAACAAAGAATCTAGCTACAATTCCAACCACTTGTACAATATCTGATCTACTATCTACAACATATATCAATTTTCCAATCATTGATCTATACAAGGTTTGATTTACCTCGGTTGACCTGTCATCCTTTATCAGCTTGCATCCAGTGACCATGGGTGTACAACTTGTTTTGAATCTTCCATACCGAATTTCTTCAATAATTTTTTGATGTACTTTGATTGTGTGATGTATATGCCCTCCTTCTATTGTAGTATTTGCAATCCAAAAAAAAATTGATCTTACCAAACATTGACATTTCAAACTCTTTCCTCATTTCATCAACAAAAGATTTGCATAAGTTATGATGACCTCCAAATATGATATCATCAACAAATATTTCAGGAATAAGAATCTTGTCATCAATTTCATATTTCAAACACAAATTTTTGTTACATCACATGTCTTAACAAATCCAATTCTTATGAGATAAGAATGTAGTCTTTCATACTATGCTCTCAGTGCTTGTTTTAGTCCATATAATGCCTTGTGCAACTTACATACCATGTTCCTCTGATTATGATGAACAAAACCTTCAAGTTGTTCAATGTATACTTCTTCAAGTATCTCATTTAGAAATGCAGATTTAACATCCATTTGATATAATTTAAATCCTTTTTAAGAAACATATTCAAGCAATATTCATACCCCTTCAAGTCTAGCAATGAGTGCAAAGGTTTCTCCATAGTCAATTCCTTCTTCTTGTGCACAACCTTTGAAAACTAGTCTTGTTGTGTTCCTTGTTACATCTCCATTCTCATTCAATTTGTTTTTGAATATCCATTTCATTCCAATAAAATTTTTGTCTTTCAGTCTTGGTACCAATGTCTATGTCTTATTTTTCCATATTTTCTCAATCCCTTCATTCATTGCCTTAATCCATTTATCATTTTCTAGTGCATCTCTAATAGTTTTAGGCTCAAATTCACAAAGCAAGTACAGGTTCAGATCTCTATTCTTCAATATGCTCTCTACTTAGTGCATGATCATCATTATCATCAGTAACTATTTGTTGTTGCTCAGTATGTAAAAACTATTGCTCGATAGCATTATTCTTTTTCTTGGTAACACCAAATTGTTGCTTGGGTAGAGCGTCAGGTTCTTCAATATAAATAAATCTACCATAGTCTTCCAGTTCCTTTTTGCTTTCTTCATCATTCTTTTTTACAAACTCATCAACTCTCACATTTGTAGTTTCAATCATTTTATTAGTAGCCTTGTTCAAATATTTATAAGCCTTTCTTTTAGTAGAATATCCTAGAAATATCCCTTCATCCCCTTTTGAATCCAATTTTTCATTTCTATCATCTTTCAGAATGTAACATCTACTTCCAAATATTTTGCAATAAATCACACTAGGTGTGTAATCATTTTATAATTCATAAGGTGTCTTGTTTGATTATTTCTTCAACGGAACTTAGTTAAGTGTGTAAACAATAATACTAACAGCTTCTCTCTAGTACATTTGTGCAACATCTTTTTCAATAATCAGTTTTATCGCACAATCAACAATTGATCTATTCCTCCTTTTAGCAATATCATTTTGCTGGGGTGTCCTTGGTGCAGATACTTGTCTCTTAATTCCATGCTCATTAAAAAAATTAGTGAACTCATCATAAAAAATTCACCACCTCTATCTAACCTTAAGCATTTCAGTTCCTTACCACTTTCTTTTTCCACTTTTTCTTTGTACCATTTAAACATTTTGAAATACTCTATTTTTTCTTTTAAGAACATGACAATCATCATCCTAGAGAAATCATTAACAAACAAGATAAAATATTCATCTCCATAATAATTCTGAGTTCTCATACGTCGACACAAGTCAGTATGAACTAAATCCAAAATAGCATTAGATGAATAATATTTTCTCTTGAGACTAGACTTTGACATCTTACCCATTTGACATTGTTTGCACATTATATGGTTAGGTTTAGATATGCTAGGTAAAATTCTAACTTTTCTTTTCTTATTGATCTTAATCATGTTATCAAAGTTCACATGACATAACCTCTTGTTCCATAACCATACATCTTCATTTTTAGCCAACTAAGAAGAAGTTTCAACATTATCCAGATAGAATAAGTTACATTTTGATTGTTCACCAATACCAATCAACTTTCCACTCCCAGCATAGATTTTCACCTTCTTATTCTCAAATGAAACTCGGTGACCTATATTATTTAGTTATGCTACACTCAACAAATTATAATTAAGCCCTTTAACCCAATATGCATTCTCACATCTGATCTTATTATTTAGCAATAAAAAACCTTTTTATTTTACTTAACAAGGTGTATCATTTCCCATTTTTACAGATCCACCATTATAATATTCAAGATATTCAATTTTTTCTTCATCACTAGTCATATGATGTAGAGCTGCTATCAATAATCTAAGTATCATTCTTGCTAACTTTAAAAATAAATGTTGTTTCAACATACCTTTCTTCTTCTTCAGAATCTTTTTTCAGTGCAACAAATACCACTTGTATGTCTTCATCAGTTTTGGTCTCGGTGTCATAATCATCATCTTAAACTAGGTAACATGCCTTCTTGCCTTTATCTATGTAGTCTCAGTTTTCTATATTCCCATATTTCCATTTGCCTCTGTAATCTCAATAATTTCTTCTGGCATTCTTCCTTTCATTGAATCTTTCATTTGTTTTCTCATCTTCTTTCCTATTAGGACATCTTGCAGCAATATGACCAATCTCTTTGCATTTAAAATATACCAAGGGTAGTTTACCTCTATATCTTCCTTTGCCTTTTTGTAGTCTTCTAGACATTAATGCTTCAATTTCATCAAGTTCATCTTCTTCACTTTCACTTTCACTTTTATTTCTTATCTTATGTCTGTTGCTTGATCTTCCATTTTTTGGAGATGACATAAATGTAGATTCTACCTTAGGTAACATGATGTTGTCATAGTTATTAATCTCAAATGGAGTCAGTCAAACGATTAGACTATCAAGTGAAATATTACTACCAAGAGCTGCTCTCATTTCACCAATTATAGAGACTCTAATGTACATAGGCAGGTAAGAATGATATAAAATTTTTACTTACCACAGTGTCTTCATTAATAGTTCCGCCCGCTCCTTGTATAGCATTCACAACTTCCTTGATCCAGTTGTTGTACTGAGTGATGTTCTCACCTTCTTTCATCTTCATGTCATCAAACTTTCCTCTTAGAATTTCAGCTTTTTCCCTTAGCACATTCACATCTCTTTCATGAACTAATGTAATCTTGTCCCACATCTTCTTTGCATTGGTACCAGGGAAAAATTTAAGAAACCCCCTCCCTAGAAAAGGTGTAAAATCCTAGCGAATTGTATTTTATTTTGGGTGGAAAAAAATAATATTGTTGGCTAATTGTTTTAATTTGATAGGAAAAAATATTAATTTAGCTAGCAATTTTTTTCAATTGTATGAAAATTTTGTAAAATCCTGGCGAATCTTCCATTGTTGAAGAAAATCGCAGCTAGAAGTACACATACCTAGCAACAATCATTTCACCATTACTTTTGTATGGATCCTAATTAATTATCAGACTTGAAGGTTAAATTTTCCCCTTTTATCATTGCAATTTCTCTCCAAATTATTGAATGGGGGTTTTGGGCCAGTGCCTCTGAAAGCTCAAACAAATTTTAATATTTTAGTAAGGTGTCCTAAGTTAAATTTATATCATCTGACATATAGTAAACCTATTTTTTTATAACTGTTGGATGATCCTTAATCAATGGCATAAATCTTATTTCGGGCCAAACTTTTAAAGGACACCAAGTTCCAGAGAAAGTCTTTGAAATAAAGACATGTGTCCATAATCAAATTTATTTTGGGCCAAAGTTTGAAAGCATAAAAATTCCATTGAAAATTCCCCAGAATAGAGACACATGCCAAAGCTATGTACTTAACTCGTACCCTAACTTAAATTTTGATCACATAAATTAGTGAATATGACCATCGATTAAGACAATCTTTGGAAATTGTAGGTGAAAATATTCAATTTACTATGTGGAAAAATTAGATTCTATTGGCGAAGTCATCGCTGAAATACAAATAAGTCTGTATCACTATTGGCAATTGGCATATGCATGAGACCCAATTTTTATAAAGCACGGGCGACATGGCCACCCCAAAAGTCCAATTTGTTTTGCCAAATTATGGGTCCTGGAAGAGTGAAATTCACCAATTGGGAAATATTCTCCACTAAATTTATCCCTACTTGGTAAATGTCTTAATGTCTTCAATTTCAGCATCTGATAAAGAAGAAGCAATCTCAATCATTATAGCATTATGTTCTTGTCTTTCTCTCATCTGGTTGATACTCAAAGGACCAGTGGGAGTTATGAACTAATTTTCTAAATAGTACATTGCGGAATCACCAATCCCTGATAGATATAACTTCATCATGCTTTTCCATGTTGAGAAGTTGTCTTTGTTTAGCTTTGGCATAGGTTCTCTTATACATCTTGTGATATTTTACTTAAGTCCTTCAAACTTCTTTCTTCAAGTACTCTATCTTTGATAGGGGGGGGTGAATCAGTTAAGTCTAGTTATCCTACAATCCCACTTACTCCCAAATGTATAAAACAAATCTTTCAATTCAATTAAAAAAACTCAATAAAACTTTTTCTGTGCCTTTATGTTCATTAATGGAATACTAGTAAATTAATTAGTATATATACCGATCAAACCAGTAATTGTAATGTGTAAATCAAAATAAAAAGTCATGACATCCATACACATATAACACTTGATTTTTAAGGAGGAAACCCTGCTAGGGGAAAAACCACCTAGAAATGGTACCCGAAATAATTTCACTCTTCTGAAGTGAGCTCGGTTAACAACCAACCCTAGTAAAGGTTAAAAAAACATTGAAAGGTGTGACCTGGTTAGAGGATTTATCATTAACAGTTCTCCATGAACAAATATTTACTATATGGTCAACATGAAAACAATCAACATTCATTGAATGTCATAGTAAAATAAATATTTTTATGTCTCTCTCGGTTAAGATATTTATCTATACCAATGGTTAGAATGCAATGGTAAATGATCTGATTCAAATACAACTTTCTTTTCACATTTTTAGATCTATGCTAAGCTCAAAATACCTTTGGCTATCATAATCAATTCAATTTTTTTGTATCCTCCAACTCTGTTCTTCTTAGTTAATTCCTTTCTCTGACGCTCAGTGTAGTCTCCAGATTTTCTCGGTTCTTTCTTTAACTTGTCTGACAATTTTATTCTCATCCATAGATTTTGCCTCTTAATATTCACAGTTGATTTTTTTGCTTTAACCTTCCTCAGAACTTGTATCTGAACACATTTTATTCTCCATCATTTGATCATCCTTGAATTTTTTCAGCCATTTGATCTTCATAAAAAACTTTATCTTTAACCTCAAAATCATCCAAATTTGTCCAGCTCATCATCTTTAGTTGGTAGTCATATGTTCCATTTATTTATTTCACTTGGTAAATATCGTAATGTGTCAATGACTTCTAACACAGTTAATAATGTACTTAGTATACACTACACTTGCTCAGTGTACACTATTTCAACTCGGTTCATACTAAGTTCTTCATTTACCGACCACATAAACTTGTTCATTCTTGATCTTCAATTCATAACATCTAATTATGTAATATAATCAAATCACTAACATAATTTCCTAGAGTCATCAATAAGTTACCCAATGAATACCATATCCATATCTTTCTCATACATCTCATCTTCATGTTAATATTTTGTTCCTTCAACATTATTTCCTTCTTTAGATTTTTGTAACTATCATGATAAGTACAGTCAAAACTAGTTGACATGAATGCCAATATAATAATGGATTTAATGTGTTAGATATACCTTTGTAGCTCAGTGATCATCAATATCTCCATTTGAAGTATCCAATTAGTTGTCAATCTCTTCCTTAAGATATTCAATCTGTTTTAGTATAACACTCATTAATTTAGCAAGATTCCCATATTCTCATCAACTTCCTCTAGGTTTTGAGCCCCAAAATGTTGTGAGAGGTATTTTAATGAAACCTACTTATCCTCATTTTAAGATAAGACATTTTATATTTCAAGTTCACTCCTACAATTTTTCATCAAAGCATTCCAGATAAAGACTTAAAGAACTTTTCAAGAATCTAAAACATCTTTAAAGGAAATCTTCTCCACTATAGAAATATCCTCTCTAATCATGGAAAAGTATAGGAGAAATAAATCAAGGAAGAATATCCTTTGTCCATCTACATTCATTCATCCATATATTCTTCAAGGAAAGAGTCAATCAAGCATAGAAACATTGAAGATCTATGAGGAACATTCATGGATCTATGAATTTGTGAAGAGAATCTTTTATTATGCATTCCAAGATTCCAAGACAACATATAACTATATTCAAGAAAGATACAAGAGTGTTCATATATGTCACAATCTCATTATCTATTTGTGATGGTATATGCATTTACAAAGTAGACCTAATATTTACTTCACATTTACAAACTTTCCTTTGATGTAAATTTATTTATATTTCAAGGATAATTCCTCAAATAGGGTTTAAATAAGGAAAAATCATTTCTTCCCAATAGTTTCCTCATTTTCCTCTGTGTAGGTACAATTTGTTTTCACAGACCTCAAAATTTTAGGACCTAGAAGATAGTCTACAATTGATTTGAATCAAAAGTACATGGAATGGGACACCCCAGGTGACCTCTCCCAGTAATATGATTCACAAGGTCAACTATTCCCTGCAAAAATAAGTCAAATTTAAATCCCAGGGTAGTGGTGTTCTTGGTTTCTATATCCAGTACCTATATAGAGATATCTATTTACTATAAATATTTGTACACAAAAAGCCTTATATTTCCTCTATTTCTTCTAGTTTCCATATCTTCCTATCAATTGTCCATACTAGTGAAGGAACTTAGACACCTCTTTAGTGCATAGACCTTTCTAGGCCTGTTTAGTTATTTCTCCTTCCTAATGTACAATATGAAACAAGGATTAACCACCTCATCCCATCGCTATCCATTATAATTCTCTTATCATACAATGACTTAGGAATATTATGAAGTATGATAGGAAATAATTTTTAGGAAAGATTATTTGTAGAAATTTTTGGGAGAATGTTTTGCATTCCCCTACATGAGGTTATGAATATTGACCTCTTGGGATTTAATACATTTCTACTATGAATATCGCACTATCATTTGTGTTGGTCCCCAACTTATTATTTGATAAATATTTGATGCACTCATTGGTAGAAAGTAAGGATATCTATTAGGATGGTTTGTGTAGGATTTGAGCAATACAAATCCACAAAACTCGAAGATCACCTGCATACAAAAACCTGTTACAAGGAAGTAGAGACAAGAAGAGGGCAAGGGTTTGACTCAAAAAATGAAGAAGAAAATATCCTCAATTAATGAATGAATTGAATGTACAATGGATCATCCATATAAAGGAGATCGAAAGCCTTGAAAGGAAAACCTAAAAAGCAGAAGTGCATGTAATAATTAGTTAAATTATTACAAGACTAATGCATGCAAGTTTATATTTAAAACAATAAGTGCATAAGTTTAAATCAACTAGTGCATGTGTGTTTAAATATAAACAACTAAAAATAAAAGTGTTGACATCTTAAAAAAGGAGTACAGTTAATTAATATAATTAATACTTTACTCTAACACTCCCCCTTAAGATGAGCAACAATGTAGCTACAAACAATGCAAGAAGAACTCAAAGGAAACTACAGTGCGGAAAGTATAAAAATGGGTCCCGACAACATGGCCTAATGAGGTACCCATGTACAAAGGAGAGTCTCTATAAAGCGGAGAAATAGAGAAAACTACATGGGAAAAAATCTACTCCAAAAAGAGACAAAGACTAATCTTAACTACTAAAGAATCCTCCAAAACTAGGAATGTTCCAGAAAATAGGAACAAGAATGAACATGTAGAACATCACCGAAGAAAAATGATGCAAACTCTGTCAAAAAGTAACTGCTGATCTGAAGATCCTCCATAGAAATATGACCAGGTAGAGAAGACTGTAATCTGCATGAGTGCCCTCAAATGACACTACTCAAATCAAGAGGCAAACAAAGGCAAACACCTAAACTTGAAGATATAGATGGCATAAACACCAAAAGTCTGAAGAGCTGATCAATAAAAGCTAGAAGAGTGCATCCAAAAATAGGAAAGAAAGAGTGTCTATATGGAAAATGATCCATCTCATTGAAATGAATAGGTACCGAGCCACTGCATCCGCCTAGAACATAGGAACAAATACTGAATACATAGCTCACACTATCGAACCAAGGAAGTAGACAAACAATCAATAAAAACCCCCCATAATGCTGACAAGAGAGAGGTGACAGGTACATTGAAAAAAGTTCCAATAAGAACTACATCATGAAGAACTAGGAACATTGAAGGTGCATAGAAAGCACAAGCACAAATAAAGATACCCTAAGGCTAATGTCATGGAAGGAACACTCACTTGACAAAGGTAGATGGCAAACAAAGATAAACATCAAACCCGCCATGGTACTTTATAATGGAGTGCGAGTACAAATAGCACAAACATGTTCAAGATTCCAAGCATGCAAGAAAATGACACTTTATCTCAATGCATGTGCATAAAAGAATCCTACAAAAGTGAAGTATACACTGCTCAAATAAGAGAGAAGGCTACTGAAACAAAAGAACAGCCTAAGAAGAGTCATCCATTAAAGGGAAGAGATCCCAGGACCTGTAACATCCAAGATATCCACCAGAGTGCAGAAGTGCAAAAAATTGAATAAAATATACTTGGAATAGAATCTAGGAAAATGACTCAAAGCACTAGAAAGCTCTCAGAACAAGCTTTCCAACAATATCTCACTTGCCCAAAACGGAGTCCAAGATGCGCAATATAGAGCTTTCAGAGTGCAAAACTAAACATCTAGCTTTGATAGTAAAAAAAAACCATAAGAAAGAAAAATAAAAAATTCAAACCTCCAGATTCGTATAGAGCTCGAAACCAGCTTTCCGACAATATCTCGTTTGCCCGATTTCGACACTCTATGCTCAAGTTATGAGCAAAATACCACTGAGTGCTATGGAGGGCCCAAAATGGTGTCTAAATGTGTTGACGTCAGCACTTCACAGGCTTAAAATTGATGGCCAAATGGCTGTCACAAGTGCAAGCCCCCGGCGCTAAAATTCTGGACCCCTGGTCATATGGTGACTAGGGGCTAAAACTGCATGCACTGGCTTAAATTTGACAGCCAAATGGCTGTCACCGGCCAAAAATGAAAAAAAGAAATTTAAATTTTTTTTTTTGGTAAAATCGCATGCATGCCTCAAGATCCGTGTCAAGTCATTCAAATTTTTACCTTGATTTACGTGCCAAATTTTTTGATCTTAATTTGCATGTTAGACAACAAATATTTTATCTCGATTTATGTGCCAAAGTAAAAAAAATTTACCCCAGGAAGTGTGCCAATCAGTATAAATTTTGTCTTGAGAAGCATGCTAAGGTGTCTGGTACCAAAAAAATGCCCCAAAATCTAAAGTTCTCCAAATTTGACGTGCCTTATATCGAAATAAGGGTTTTTGGGCGCTGCAAGCTCAACAGTGAGGTCCGTTTGAGCTCAAAGTGCACTAAAAATTAGGGACCTCCTAATTCCAATAAAAAACAAAAAATAAAAGCCCTAATTTGAAACATATAAATTTCTAATCTCTGAATTCTTCAAATGCGAACAAGTTGTAGCAAATTAGGCTCTAATACCATGTAGGATTTGAGCAATACAAATCCACAAAACCCAAAGATCGCCTGCATACAAAAACCTATTACAAGGAAGTAGAGACAAGAAGAGGGCAAGGGTTTGACATGAAAAATGAAGAAGAAAATATCCTCAATTAATGAATGAATTGAATGTACAATGGATCATTCATATAAAGGAGATCAAAATCCTTGAAAGGAAAACCTAAAAAGCAAAAGTGCATGTAATAATTAGTTAAAATTATTACAAGACTAATGCATGCAAGTTTATATTTAAAACAAGTGCATAAGTTTAAATCAACTAGTGCATGTGTGTTTAAATATAAACAACTAAAAATAAAAGCGCTGACATCTTAAGAAAGGAGTAAAGTTAATTAATATAATTAATACTTTACTCTAACAGTTTGTATAAGCTTAAAGAATGGATTGCATTTCATTGCAATGGTACTTTAAAGAATGTTGTTTGTTGGAATTGGTCAAATGATTTGTGCAATGTTTAAAATTAGATATATTTAGTTGGTGTTCTCTGTAAGTGAGGATTTATTGTCACATGTGTAATTTGGCTATCTATGTTGACTTTTAGTTGATTCGTTATTTTGTGATGACTCGATTTGACTATTATGATTTTGGATATTGGTAAAAGGAAGCACTAAAATACATAATATGATTTTTTCATAATGTTTCATACTTTTGATTACTCTTTTTTTTAGAGAGTGTTTTAAGGCTCCCCAGTAGCTTATTGTTAATGCATTTTTTTACATTACCATTAGGTATAGTTTTCGAAGGATTTGAAATGCATGTGGATGGACTATATCATTTTAAGAAGAGCTTATATGAAGGTTTTGGGTCCTCATTATCTCCTGTGGTGGACTGCATTGAGTATTTTTTTTAAGGTGACTAACTTTGTATTAATAATGCTTATATTTTTTTAGACAACCTTTCTAATGTTTCTAAAGGATAAATCTCTAAATATTCTAGCTAAAGAGGATGATAAGAGTATGAGTCAGTTTGAGGTAATATAAAATATTGTGTGAATCAATTATAAATGATAAATTAAGAGATCAACATCCAACTAAGGTACAAATTGCTGAATCAAATTGGAGGGTCACTACATCAATCTAGGAGATACTATTTTCATTCATTTATAATGCAATGAGTTTCTTTTTAAGATATATCTTTATTATTTCTTTGAGGATTAGTTAAATTCTTGGTAGTGTTCTCGAATTCATGGGGACATTCACTTCCTTGGCTTCTGGCCTTAAACATTTTTATTAGATATTTGCAAATCATGAGTACATTTCTCACCATGGTTTTTTACATCTTGAGTTTTTTATGTAAATTTGGTGTTTATATGTGTGTGACTTGATTTCTTTATTCTTTTTTTATGGTTATTTACATTAATTAAGATCCATAATAGAATTCTTAAAGTTTTTAATTGTTCTAATTAATCCTAGAATTCTTAAAGTTTATAATTATTCTAATTCATCCCCTAGCACCTAGTAGTGTTCCACATTTCCTCCTCCACTACCAGCTTCTTTAGTTTTGGGTTGATATTGTTGAGAATATTGATTACATGTTTTGAGATCTTGCTTTATAGGATGAGTATTTTGCAATCACTTTTTACTTGTCTTTGGTGTCTCATCTTACAAATTTGGGGCACATATTTGAATTATTTTAATCCTTTTGATGATAGCTTGATAACTATGGTTGGTAGATCTTTAAAGATTGATACTAATAAGTTTCTTCATTCACTTATTTTATCACATTCGATAGTTGAGTTTGACCATGAGTGTGTGGAGGTTTATTTGTTCCTAGATAACCCTAATTATTTTTTTGAGATTCGCATTTAAATACTACCCTCCTCATTGTTTCATTTGGAAATGGAGTGGCTTCCTCATCTTTCGGTGGACTTGATCTTTCCCAAGGGGAGATGTGTTTTATGTAGGTATTGTATCATATATTTTTTGTAGGCAATATTCATCAACATTAGATTTTCTTCATTATGGTGGGACATCTTATCTCTCTATTTCTTTATTATTTGGGGATATTTGATAGTAAAATACCTAATCTATGTATTCCCTTAGGAGTGTGATTGATTCCTCCTTCCATGCATCTTTTTTTATTTCTTATTTATTTTCTCTCTTTTGGAGAGTAGTTTTTCCCAGGTTGTAGTTTTCTTAAATCTCTCTTATTCCAATTTGTGAGAGATTTCTATTTTCACTACACTTGGGTGCCTAAAATGGTTTATTTATTTATTTAGGAACCATCTAGGTCTTTCTCATGTTTCATAATAATCTTAGTGCCCTATGTTACACTTAAGGGGGGATGTTGGAGTGAATATATTTTTACTATTTATTCATGCTTTTAAGTTTACTTAAAGATCATTAATTAATTATTAGGTACATATTTTAGTTGTTGGTAGCTATACAACTATTTCTACCTATTAGTTTATTCCATGCCTTTACTAGCAAGGTTGTTTACATTATTTCAATCATCTAATATAGAATTTCATTTATATAGCAAAGAATTAGTTGCTTCATGAAGGTATTATAGAAAGTTGATGGTCCTATGAGGTTGATTACACTAGTAGATTCAATTCATATTAGATGATTCATACTAAAATTAATCTAGGTGGAAGAGTGTTGGTTAAACCTCTTTTTTTTTTTCAAACTATCTATTTGGTAGTTTAACAACTCCACAGGGGCTTCAATTAGTGAACCCAATTCATATTATGTGTGCTCATGGAATAATAAAGAATACCTTATTTTTAAAAAAAATTCCCCAAACTCCTTTTTTATCACCACCCTCCAATACCCACCTAATACTCTTCACACACCACTTTTCCTCTATAAACCCTCTTAATCCCTCTTGTATAGACAATATATTGCCCTATTTTTGTACATTTTAAATCCCCTAATATGAGCACACATGGTATGGTATGGTATTGATCAATTAGTATACATGAACCACTCTTTTAAGATACATTTTTAAAAAAAAAATTCAAGTCTAAATTTCCTAAACCAAGTATATTTCATATAATTATTAAATAAAAATTCACAAGGCTCAAAGTCTAGAATCTAATAATATTTTTCATATTTTTATTACTTCTTTTATGACTTTTAATTTATTTTGAGTAGCTTATTATAACCAAATGCAAATTCAAAGGTTTGAGCTTAATTTCTTAAAAAATATGTTTCTCATTTTGAAGAGCTAATTTCATATCCCCACAAGGACATCCAATGTGAAATTCTAAGTTGTGACTCTTGTTCTTCAATAATTGACTTCTAATATGCATTTGATTTCTAAATAGAGTTAATTTCCAAGTAGTAACTCTTGGTATTCCATACTTCAATTTATCAAAAAGATAGTATTGATCAAACTACTAAATGTACTAGATCTATATTAGTCTTTTGCTAATACACACATGAGAAAAATGGTTCTAAATAATATTGACTCGATACAAAATAAAGAATGAAGCTTGCTCAAAATAAGTATTAAAATATATTTCATAAATTTTAGAAATATATGATATACTAGAGAAGAGAACCCTTTTCATAAAGAAACAAGTTTTCTTAAATATATTTTCAGCAAAAGTTGATTTACCATTGAAAGTATATCACATTTTGAGAAAATTTGATATTTTTAAAATGATCAAAAAGTAACATTCATTAAAATTAATTGAATAATATATGATATATTAGAAGAGAGAATATCTTCAAAAGAATATAGTACTTTTACAAATGTTTAGACAAAAGCTAACACCCCATCTAACATATCACCTTTTGAATATATTTGATTTTAGAAAGTTTTTTATAAATATCTATTGAAAATTAATTATTTTTATTCATTTAATAATTTTTCAGATTATCTAACTAGAAAAAATTAAAAATAACATTAATTTATTTTCAAAATATACCACAAGCTTCGCTTCACTCGACTCTTACTAATTTAAAACGTTTTAAATCATTGTGGGTAGAATATAATAGAAAAACCAACACCGGGTAGTTCGGTTGGATAATAGGTATGAACATAGATTTCAAAAGACGGTACCACCTTCAATGCAATTTGTCAATCAAACAAAAGTTCTTAAATAATTTGAAATTATCATTCTCTAGAAGCCTTCTTTTCAAGACCTAATAACGACAGGAAACCACCCACAACGTCCGTTCTCAACAACTTTAAATGAAATGATAGGCCAGTGGAGGCCGTATTGGGTTGGTGGGACAAAAGTCTTAAATTTCTCATTACCATGTTTTAAATTGAGGCAGACATGAGAACAAACAAGAAAGAATCGTCAAGGAGAAGCGGTTGGATCCAGAGTTTTGTTGACCCGATTGAAGAAACCACTTATGTTGTCTTTCATTGGATAAGTAGATCGACAAGAAGTTCTATAAAAATATCATTCATCTTCTTCACACAAACTCACAAGAGGAAGTAGAAGAAGAATAGAGGAGTTACAAAAAAAAGAGATAAAATGGTTGTGGGAAGTATCAGTCAGGAAGTCGAGTCCCCATTGGAGGCAAAGAGACTCTGGAATGCCTTTGTGAAGGATGGCCACAATCTGCTGCCAAAGCAAGTACCAGAGCTTTTTGCAAGCGTCACCTTCCTGCAAGGCGATGGAGGTGTAGGAAGCATCAAGCAAATCAATTTCACTCCTGGTAATTTGGTTCTATTTTGTTTAGCAATTATGTTTCTTGAAACAATTGTGTATATGTTTTTAACTATCAATGTTTCGGATCATACTTTATGATCTATCATCAGGATGCCAGAATATTCTGATAATAGATCACGAAGTATGATTTGATCATTAAAAACATATACACAATTGTTTCCAGAAATATTATTACTAGATTAATATAAATTGTAAAAAATCTACTATCATTAATATATTTTATTTTTCATACATTTAAGTATCACAAACATGTTAGTTTTTATTAGATGATGTACAACAATGCCATGGACTATTGATATCATATGTCTATGAATTATCTTTGCTCCTAATGGATTGGGTTTGGTGATTCAGCTAACAAAGATTTCAGCTACGTGAAGGAGAAAGTGGAGGAAGTGGACGAGGGGAAGTTTGTGTACCGCTACAGTCATGTGGAAGGAGGATTGCTTGGAAAGAAAGTGTCTTCTTGCTCATATGAGCTCAAGTACACTCCAAAACCAGAGGGAGGAAGTGTTTGCAGCTCTGTAGTCCATTTTGATAGCCTTCCTGGCGTTCCTCAGGATGAAGAGAAAGTGAAGGAGATCAAAGAAATGAGCACTGCTCTCTTCAAGAAGATTGAGGCATACCTCATCGCCAATCCCACTTTATACTGCTGAACGCATCATACGAGACAGTATGAATAACAACTATACCAGTGTGGAAGTAACGTATGTGGTTCTCATGTTAGGGTTCTATTTAGTGCTCGAATAAAACGTCAAATTACCAATATCCTGCATTCAAAGTTAGGACAAAATTTGACGGTCATAGTGCTTGTCATCCATAGAAAGTATATCAAATAGCCAAATGTGTTTTGTTTTTAAAGAATGCTTTAGTTATAAATGATTTTTACTATGGTCTCATATAATATTTTGTAATTTGTTTTCTTCTCTATGATATAATTTTTTAGTTTCATTTATCTTTCGCAATAAAAAATATTAAATATTATTAGTTGTACTTAAAGGAAGTGCAATGGATGTTGATAGTTGTGCTCATAATCAAAATAATGGAGAAGGGGATTCAATTATGTTGCTACATTAACATGTTTTTCTATTAAGGTGTCCAAAAAACTGTTCCAAAATAAATGGAGATTTAGTTATGCATGAAATCTTTGTTTTACTAATAAAATGGTATGACATCACATGATTTTTTGGTTTTAATCAAAGATATATATTTCATTCAATTATGAATACCCATGATCAAAACTAACATCTCCAAAATTGCAAGTATTGAAATCAATAAATCTAATCACAACTATTGAAATATTCCCAACCACTAAATATTCTCTACTATTATTAAGTGTGTGCTCAAACACCTATATAAAATAGTGTATAAGATATTTTAAAAAAACATAAAATATATTTTTTCACTCTTACAATAACATCTATATGCTCCCCCATTTTTCTTAGTGAGTTTGCCAATGTGGTGTGGAGCTACTCTATTATACTCATGCTACTAAAATTAAAGAATATTTTGTATCCTTTTCTTAATGGGTTTATCTCAATGTTTGAGATAATCTATTGTGGCTCTCACTTGTAGTGATGTTGTTGATATGACCTTAAAAAGTCTTACTAAAAGAAAACAAATCCTCATTTGCATTATGATAATGAACTCATGGATAGGACTGCATTTATCCATTCTTTTCCATCATCATCAACTTTATATCTTCTCCACATTTGATTATAGATCCTAAGGAGAAAGGTAGTTTTCAAATTATTGATAATATATAATCAAACCCACTTACTCAGGCCCATTTTCATGATATTATGTATTCAACAAAGCATTTCTTTGAGGATGTCCTTGTCTTTCGTGCAGATTGTTGAAACCTACAATATAGATAATTTTTGGTATTATAAACCTAGTTTAGGTCTAGGAATTATAAAATAGAAATTCGAGAGACTCTATCAAGAAAAAGAGGCAACTATTTACAAAGAAAGAAGAAGTCATGCAAGGAAAAAAATGGATACAAGCATTTAGAGGAATAGAAACAAGAAAAAGCATCCTCTAAAGCATCTAGTCACCAAAAAAAAAGCCCATAAAGACTAAAGCACTAAAATAAAGAAACTAATAAAAACCCTCAAGAATATGATCAAGGGGATGCACCTTGAAACCAATAGTAGGTGGCCACTTGATATCTTCTTGCATAAGTCTAATCACTTCATAGGGGAATTATTTCAACCAAATTTTGTCACAAACAACCCCATCATTCTACAAAGAAATGATAAGATTATTTTCCTAGTCAACTAATTGATCCCATTCTCTTTTGATGTGATAGAGGTTGACCTCCTTAAATTCTTTGACCACCCACTTAGCCCATTCAATAATAGCTTCCATCTTCCAACTATATACCTTTCAATCCTTCATAGAGCCAATAATCAAACAAGAGACGAGCATCAATCCATAATGTCTTCCACCCCTTCTCCCTAAAAATCATTAGGAACCTCTACAAAGCTCTATTCCTAGTCAAATTGTTGGACTCAGACCCAAGGTCCAACATAAACAATCCAATAAGTTATTTTTTTTAGTCTCTAAAAATATTAGTATTATATTCTTAATTATTACTAATTATTATAATGCTTCTAAATAGAAATAAAATAAGAAATGCACATAGAATTATTGAAATATTAAAATAAAATAAAACTAAAATTATTAATAAAAATCATTAAATATGACTAATAGACACAATGTTATCCTAGATTTGAAAATAATCATATCTCATTACACTGATATTTTTTATTTAAAGTTCTATTTTCTATATTAAATCTTGAATTTTTGTTGCAAAATCACTGTGTAATTATTTGGTCTAATACTATTGGTTCCTCAATCTTTAGTTGCACTTGTGCCTCTACAAATCATACTTGAAAAAATTACCATTGAAAATGTTATAATCTTCCAATAGTTATTTGATTTGAACTATTACCAACTCTATCTTCTAATTATCATGTCATAAGTCAACTCATCTATCATTTAGAAAATGAATAGTATTATTATTATTATTATTATACTACAAATGAAAGTACTTGATGTAATCATCTAAAAAAGGTCATCTAGACTATTAGCCCCTTTCTAGCATTATTTGCTAAAATCATCAAATTGGTTATTCTTGATCAAATCGTATTTTTATCATTTATTCAATTATATTCTATGGGCTAACCATTTTACCCTAAAGTCGTTATTTATTTAAAAAGAATTTCCTCCCCTTTTAATAAACAAAAAGCCCCCACCTTTTCTTCTTATCCTAAGTTGCACAAATAAAGCATTATTCCTATTCTCCAAAAAGGGGAAAAGCACTTTTTGTCTCATATGGACACAAAAGTCAACTCTTATTTTCTCATTAGAAGATATTTGTGCACATGAATTGCTCCTCTTTGATGCTCCACCATTGATTAAATCTTTTGCCTCTTAATCTCCATGGTCCATTCTTTCTAATTTCTTATAAAAGGAGAGCTCTCTTCTTCATTCTTGATCCCCAACTTTTTATGCTAATGTTATACTATAGGTTTTCTAGGTCACTTTGGAGCTTTTGAAGATTTGGAGCATTCTTGGCTTTTGCATCTACACGCTATCATAGTTTCATTTATCATAGCATTCATAGCTTCATATTTAGCTTAGTTTCCTTTGTGCTTTAGATTAATTCATCGAGCTTAATTAGGAGGCTTTGTAACACTTGCATCTTTCTTTTCATAGCTTTGCTTGCATTTTCATTTCTAGCATAGTTGCATTTCCATTTGATTCTTGGGGATATTGGCACCCTTGCCCTTGTCTTCATTTGAATCTCCCATTGCATGGTTTACTAGCAAGGTTATTGGCTTAATAGCTCTAGCTGAGAGCATTCTTAAAACCATTGCACTCCATGCCTAGGGAGCTCTAAATTGATTTCTCAAGGATTCCAATCCATGGATCCTCTTGGAAGTAATGATTTAGAGAAGTACACTATTTAGAGTACACATTTTTTGAGCCCACTGTGGGGCAGAACATTTGCATTTTATCTTTTAATTTCTGCATTTTCATCAATTTTTGTGGTCTTTGGTTTTTTTGGCTCAGAGTATCATGCGATACTTTCAGAAGTATCACACGATAATTCTTTATATATTGGCGCGATACTTTACCAGTTCAAAGTATCGCTCGGATATTATAGGAACTATCGCCTGGTGTAAGGAGAAGTATTGCCTGGTGTAAGAAGAAGTGTCACCTAGAAATATATTATCGCCATGTTATACTGTAAAGTATCGCATGATATCTCTGGTGTCTATACTATTGTTTGTACTTGGCAGTAAGTTGAGTTTTGGGTTTTCTATTTTTTTTGAAAATTTCAGCATTTTCAGAATCCGTGCTGGCACCTATTTTTTAGAAATTTTCACATATGATATCAAAAATTTAAGTGTGATATATTGTTGGAAAGCTCTTTCTGAGCCTAATCCAACCATGTTGGTTTCATTTTTGAATTTTTCCATTTGATTAGCTATTTTCCTTACAGATTATCTGATTTTTGATGTGCTAACCATTGTGGAGCTAACAAGTTGTGCTTGTAGGTGCTCTCATTGCTTGAAATATTTTGCCAAAAGAACGCATGTCAAAGCTTCAAATGCACAAGGCCTACTAACAATTTTTGTAGGGCTGCCCAAAGCATAAAAACCCAATCAAGTGCTTGTTGTTTATTTCATTTTCAAGTGTGGCAATTACTAGTTGTTTCATTTCATAGGAACATAATATCTTGTTGTAGGAATTCTTGGGTGGTAGGAGAAGTATGCTCTTCACCCTTGTGGTGAACTAGAAAATCTTGACCCATCTTTGGATTTTGAAAGCAAGAGGGTAATTGGACATTTGCTTGGTGTGATTGGGAGAAAGCTTTGTGATAAGGGAGTATGCTCTTCACCCTTGTGGTGAAACAAAAACCTTGAATCTCATAAGTTGATCCATTCTTTGTTTAGATCTTTAGAATCCTTTAGCAGGCTTGCTCTTGAGTAATCAAGAGGAACGACCCAAGTGGGGACAAGCTAATACTGAGCTATTCCAACCCACTATAATCTCAAGGCTATCAAGGACACAAAACCTTGGTAGACATAGCACTTGTCTTCGCTTGATGTGAGTACTTATGGGATTGTGACCATGAGGAAAATGTTGAGCAAGAATGCTTAAGGTACTCTTGAGGCCACGAGGTCCTAGTCCTTTATGAGGAGCAAGAGGGGTGCTATAAACAAAAGCCCTTACTAAGAACCATAGTTAGAAGCCATCATATTTTTCCGCTTAACTTCTTGGTGCAAGGATTGATCCAAGTGGAATAACCCGGATCGCCCTAAGATTACTCATCATATGTGTTCCTTTGGTTGTGTCTTTGGCACGTCCATGACAAAGCCAATATCTATTGCGGGCAACCACTTTGTGTGAGGCAATGGAGCATCAAGTTGTGGGCCAAGTTGTTAAGTATTGAGCTTTGTCCTTTAGGCTAGTAAGTGCTTGAAGTGTTCTCATTATGCTATACCTGTGTAAACATTCTTGCATACTCAACATCTCGGTAGCATTCATAGGATTTTATTGCTTTGATATCACAAATTGCTTGTCTTGGCAAGGTTGTTTTTGCCTTTGTTTCAAGTGTTTGAAGATATGTTTGATCCCATACTATTTGCAAACCTGTCAATTTACTGCTGTCATTGTGAGCAAACAGTCCCAAAAACTGAGTTTTTTATGTTCACTGGTCAAAGAGTCGTACAATTTTGCAACAGTATCGCACCCTATGGAGAGAAATATCATCTGATAGTTCACCCCTGCTGGACTATCACCCTGCCTGCCTGGAAAGTATCACCCGGGCTTATTGAAGACTATCGCCTGGTTTAAGGTGAAGTATCGCCTCACTATAAACTATCACCCTGCTTGCCTGGAAAGTATCGACCTGAGTCATTCTACTGTCCTGTTGCTATTGCAATCTGAAGCTGCTAAACTTGAGTTTTAACTAGTCGTAGAGTGTCTTTTCTTGTTCTTATCTAAAGCTGGCTTGTTGTCTACATGCTTAGTATTGTTCTAGACTGAAAAAAAATGAGTTAAAACTGTTGGATTTGAGCCTATCAAATGTCACTTTTGATCACTTGTCAAAACACGGTTACCTATCTAGCTACTTGCTAATCAAGCTTCTTGCTCACATCTAGGCTTGTGTCAATTGACTGTTATAAGTTCTTGAGCAATTTGACCAGCCATCTCTATTGTTCTATCTCGACAAGTGATCATCATTGGCTTCTTCTTATCTCAACATCTAAGAAACTTTGTCTCATTTTATTGGTTAAATAACAATTCTTTTTCATGCAGGTTACAACTCGGTCTCAATTTGAACAAGGGAGTCACCCTTCATTCAGTTATACATAGTTACCTTCTCCCACTAGACCCTCACGAGTGCCTATTAGCAACACTAGTTCTAGTTCTGAGGATTCTAAGGCCACCCTGTGGTACAAAGGAGGTTTCCTCTTCTCAGCATTTAAGTCCTCCAAAAACACAGACGGTGTCTCACTCACTCTCACTGAACAAGAAAAGTTTCACCATTTGCAAGAACACTTTGAGCATAAGGACTTGACCAAGCTCGTTTAGACAAAATGGATGCTGTTAGGTGCATGGCTATGAGAGGGGTATCTCATGAGCAACCCAAGATTAGTGGTTATGAGCATAGACCACTTTTTGGTACTAATGGCAACTATGGCAACAACACACCACCTAGATCTCCTCCGAGATGAACTTTTGTTGTACCTTCTTCACCTCCTAGACCACCTCCCTCTCACCATGAGGAAGAGGCTATTGATGAGATTTCTAGTGAGGATCTTATTGCATTTGAACAAGATGAGGAATCCCAACGAAAGATGCTTAAGCTTTTAGAGCGCAATGGAGACCAATATTTCCAATATATGACTTCTAGAGGATACAAGCTTCCTCCTGGCTATGATGTCAGAAAAATTGTCCAAAAAAGAGTACCAACTGAATTGGAAGTCCTTAGAGGGGAACTACGTCAGACAAATCAACATCTTACTCAAATGGCAATAGAAAGAGAACCTCTAAAGGTTTCTTTTGTGGAATCTATTTGTGCTCTTCCTTTTGATAGGAGTCTATACATGGTCCCATTTCCTAGGGATATTGAGGTTCCCACATATGACAAGTATGATGGAAATGGTGATCCCCATGACCATGTGCATCACTTTTACGCTCTTAGCATGGACTTCCTTCACGAAGACACATTTTTGCTATGATTATTCCCTCAAAGTTTAAGAGGACAAGCTTTAGAATGGTTTGCAAAGTTGACACCTCCTTTGAAGACTGTTGATGAGTTGGCTATGCACTTCACAAAACACTATTCATACAATATCCAATAGCCTATCACCATGATAGATCTTGGTGCTTTAAGGAAAAACCAAGGAGAGTTAATTTCCACTTACTTGCAATGTTGGAGGTCCTTGTATTATCGATATCCTCATCAGCTACTTGAAAGGGAAAAGATTGACATTTTCGTCAACACTCTTGTGCCTGAGCTATATTATGATCTAAGGAAACAACTATTCTCCTCTTTCAACGACATGGTTGAAAGTGCATATCAGATTGAAGATGTGGCCATCAGAAAGGGGGATATTGTTATTAATAAAGATACTAGAGGCAATGGTAAAGATAAGAGAAAACCTTGGAAGAGAAACAAGTATGTTATTAATGATGGGGTTGTAGATGCCCCTAAAGCTAAAGAGCCTACTTTCAATCTCTCTAATGCTATCTATCCAGCAAAACAATAAGAAGCTACCAATGCTCAAAATGCTCCTAAACCTCAACATGCAGACAAGCCAAAGAAGCAATTCCGATGATGGGTCTATACCCCATTGGCTAAACCGTATGATGTGATTCTTAAGACTTTGGTTGCCAATAATTATCTTACACTTCCTAAGAAAACTTGTCCCTATGATCTGCCAGTTAAGCTTGATTGGTGGAGAGAGGATCATTACTGCCACTATCACAAAAACAAGGGACACAAGACTGACAATTGTTTCACGCTTAAAGATACTATTCAAGATCTCATTGATGGAGGTACAATTCTCACAGATGGCTTAGTTAAGAACTCTGATCACCAAGCTTTCAAAGATCCTCTACCTAAGTATGACAAGGGGGAGTCCTCTCAACCACATAAGAAGAATCATGATGCTAAGATCAACTATACATATACTTCCGATTCACCTATGATCAACATGGTAGAGTCCGTTGAGAGTGTTCTTATGATGAGACCTCAAGATGATAATAAAGCCAATCATGGTATGCCAAAGTTGGTCTTGCAAACACGTGGTAGTTCATCTTCCCGAAGTGAGGCACTGAATGCTATTACTAGGGGGCAAGCTAAACTGGTCCTTAAAACTGTGCCTGATCCTAAACAAGTCTATCTTCCAAACCAATAGTTCCTTCAGCTTTGTTTAGCTATGATCTTGTCCATCAGTTGCAACGAACACCCGCACAGATATCTATTTTTGAGTTCCTTGAGCTATCCCCTTTGCACAAGGAGATCCTTGAAAAGGCTTTATGTACAACTAATGTCCCTAATGACATCAACCCAGATAGGTTCCAGGCTATGGTCAACCACATCTCATCACCTCATTATCTATCCTTTTCTACATAAGATGATGTATCTATTAGTCACCCTCACAATCTTGCCTTACATATCAAAGTTATGGTCTACCATACCCGAGTCCATTGAGTCCTGATAGACAATGGTGTAGGGTTAAACATTGTTTCTTTCAATTTCATACAATAACTAGGTTTGTCATAATTTACTATCGATCCTAAGCGAAAAATCACTATAAAGATCTTCCAAAGGTCTTGTCACATTACTTGTCTGAGTGGGCCCTGTTACAAAAGATATTATGTTCCAAGTATTGGACATCCCACTTTCTTATAAAATCCTTTTGGGTCATCCTTGGATCCATGACATGCAAGCTATACCTTCTACATACCATCAGTGTGTCAAATTCCCCCATAATGGAGCTGAAATTGTGATTCTCGGGGATCATTCTATTGCTATTAATGTGTTTGTTGTTGTTGAAATGTTTGTTCCTCACAACAAACCCTCTAATGATCCTGCTGCATCCTTGGTTACCACTGAGAAAAAATTTAAGATGATGAGCCTTGGTATGGGTGAATACACACTGGATTCCCTTGCTACTATGCCTACTTCTCCTAGATCATATGGTAGACCTTCTAATAGGATGAAGCCTTCTGCTTCTGCCATGACAATTTTTGGTAATTTTGTTCAAGCATCCATACCCCTAGAAGTAGAAAGAGAAGAACAAGCTATTAGAGAATGGATCTATAGACACAAAGAAGATAGTACCACTATTTCTACTCCTATTTCTCCTAAGCGCTATGGTAAAGGCTATAAATTTTTGCAGAAAATGGGCTATCAAGACCTATAAATGATAATGGACATGCCCTAGTCGATCCTTTGAGTCATACTAATGGCTGACCCTCTAAGAATACAATAGGTCTAGGATATGGTCCTAATGATGACCTCCCTACATGTTCTAGAAATGCTCCTGGAATCAGTGATTCAAAAATAGATACAGATGAGTCACCACTGCATACTATGACTCAAATGGGAGACAATCTTCCTTCTACTTCACTCCTTTAGGGAGAAGAACACATACTTGCTGAGGACACAACTAAAGCCACTACACCTAGAAGTTGACAATGTAGGAATATTTTGCGGTTAATGAAAAGAGGAGATCTCACAAATAATGACACTGAAGCCTCTACTTCTAAAGGTCCTAAACCTTCTTGGTGCAAGCATCCCAGTCGAAGTGTAACAACAGATTCAAATGAATATGAATGGGATACTCTCTCTGATGGATCTTCCACAGTGGATATGGAAGTTGATGTGGTTCATACTTATGGTGACCAACCTGATGTAGTTGATGAGTCTAGAGTAGGGTCTGATGAGTTTAATCCACGTATTGCTTTAGTGGACCACACTAGTCCTTCTATGACAAGTCTAGATCTTGAAACTTTTGGAGCTGACCTTATAGGCTCGACCTCTCTTGTCACTAGAGATGACATCCCTTGCATAAATGCTATTAAACTAGTCACTTCATTTCATCTCGCAAAATCAGATCTCATAGCTTGGTCCACCTAGGATCAACATGCCATTGAACCTGTTACTTCTTCCACCAGTGAACTAGCAACAAAAAGGACTAAATCAGAAATCAAGTATCTCAATCATCAAATCAAAAGAAAAGAGCAATGGTCGGATGGCAAAAACCACATTGTGGCGGTATCCGAACATCAAAAAAGTAAAAATAAAGACCTGCTAAAAAATGATGATTCTCAAATAAAAGATGACAAGTTGATTCTTTACAAGCACATGGTGAACTTCTCTGAAAATAAAGTTGCTAATGTCATGGTTACTTTGACATCCATTTTACAATTGAAAAAGCATAAATCACACTTTAAGTTCTTGGTGGAAGAATTACACTATCTTGCTCATAGTCCTTACAATGCCATCATATTTTCCTATCTCCAAGATCATGTTATTCCTAAAAATCTAACACGCCATATGAAGCGCCATCTCATCCATCATGTCTCACACTTTACCCTCATCTCTGGTGACTTGTATAGGAAGGGTCTAGATGGAACTCTCCTTAAGTATTTAGAAATAGAGGAGTTAGACAAAGTGCTAGCTGATGTCCACGGCGGTATATGTAGATCAAACTTTAACAATCCTGCGCTAGCTTGGAAATTGCTTAGGGCTGGCTACTATTGGTTAGGACCTTATCTTATCACTGCAACATTTGGATCTGAGGTCTATCAGTTATCTACATCAGAGGAAGTAGAGCTTACTAGGCCTACCAATTATCTACATCTGAAGAAGTACTATGTCTGAAGTTCTAGAACTCTTTGTACATATTTTATTGATCCTGAAAAAATTCCCAAAAAATCATATATGATGCTGAAAAAATCCTAAAAAGCATAAAAAGTACTAAAAAAATGAGCATCCTAGTGAAAACCTAGCAATAGGTGCTTTGATGTCTCACCAAAAAAAATAAAAAATTCAAAAAATTTAAAAAAATAGAAAAAAGTGCCTTGGTGAAAACCTAGAAACAGGTGCCTTGGTAGCAAAAATAGAAAACAATTAAAAAAAGTCTGAAAAAATCTATCAAGTGGTGAAAACCTAGAAACAGGCACTACTTGAGACCCTTGCACCTATGTCTATTAGTCTTGCGTGGTGCTCATTCACTCCACTTTCCACTTTGTCTCTCCTAGCCTGGAATTGACTCTTGTCTTAGTCTAGGGGGCATATGTTGTTCTAGCTTATCTTGGGTCTCTTTGTGCATCTTGGGTTTCTTAGGCACCTCACAAATGGTGTTTTTCAACACCACCCCAATTATGTTTTTCAACACTTTCCTAGCCTCAAGTGTTTCTCAACACTTATCAGATATCCTATCTGCAGTCTCGAATGATGCAATATCTTCCACTGACAGATGCGATACTCAAAGTTTGACTCTATGACCAACACACATGCACTTAAACACTCGTTGAGACTTGTTTGACTTTATTTCTTTGTGTGCTGTCTATGATGATTTCTTTGCTGAGTGTTCTCTCCCTAAGAAGTTTTCGATGATGCATAGGTAGAAGACTAAGGGCATGAGGACATGTTTTATTTGCTTTCTACTTGTGGGTATATTTTGTTGATCCTAACTGTCATTAGCATTTATGCTTGTTCCACTTAACATTGTGGTCTACAAGGTATTATCCTTGACTATTTCCGCAAGTGCATGCTTATAGTCATCTTGACTTTCTTGTGTCTCGATGCAAGCATAATCTCTCTATATTAAACTTAGGGAATCTCACTGCACTATTCATCTTGACCTATATGTCTTTGGTGCCTAGGTCAGATTTCCACATTCCTATCTGATATAGATCATATTCAGATCCACATAGTTATACTAGTGTGTATTGTATGATCTTGCGACACTACCAATTATGCTCGATGATGAATATTAGAGTCTAAAAGCTTTGTGACCTTGCAAGTAAACCACTTTTCATAGTAGCTTGCATTTTTAGATTCATGTTAGTTAGTTTTGCATCTTGCATATGGAGAGAGCTCTCCTTTTTATCTTTTGTGGACCTATCAGTCAACTGTGCTCACCTTTCACTTCTTCTCGATCATGTCTTTTGCTTCTCATTTTTCATATCACATCATTTTCTCTTCATTTTGGGATCCAAACCGAAATCCAAGTTCACCTTTATCGTCCAAAGTACTTTCACCCTCTTCTACGTAGTTGGCTAACCATTTGAGGCCTGATCCTTCGATCTTCGCTAGGGCATCCTTTCCTTCTTCATATCCATCTCTCTCACCCTTCTAGTCTTTCATTCATTTCATTCCTCTCTCTCTAAGGTCTTAACTGGGGCATATCTTCATTGCTTGATGGTTATCCTATCATCTTTCATCTTTGATTATGATTTCTAGTGATTTGATCATGTTGCTCTTACTTTTGCCTTCCCTCTACCTGATTTCGCTTTTGATCCTGAGGGGGCAGACACATAATATCCTATTGGCTATTCTCTAGAGCATATGATTGACCATTCCATTTTCTTTGATTGATCTATCTTTGCACTTGACATGTTAGTTCTCATCTTGAGTTCTGATACTGTCCATCTCTTTCCTAAGTGTTCAGTACTGTCGCTACCAGGCTGACCATGTAGGATTTTCTCTCTCTCTACACTTCATTCTTTGGAGTCAAATCTCTATCTATTACCTTCTTGGCTGATCTATTCTTTAACATAATGTGTTCCCAAATCAATCACACATTAGTCAAAGAGGGGCAAATGTAATCATCTAAAAATAGTCATCTAGACTATTAGCCCCTTTCTAGCATTATTTGCTAAAATCATAAAATTGGTTATTCTTGATCAAATCGTATTTTTATCATTTATTCGATTATATTCTATGGGCTAACCATTTTACCCTAAAGTCATTATTTATTTAAAAAGAATTTCCTCCCCTTTTAATAAATAAAAAGCTCCCACCTTTTCCTCTTATCCTAAGTTGCACAAATAAAGCATTATTCCTATTCTACAAAAAGGGAAAAAGCACTTTTTGTCTCATATGGACACAAAAGTCAACTCTTATTTTCTCATTGGAGGATATTTGTGCACATGTATTTCTCCTCTTTGATGCTCCACCATTGATTAAATATTTTGCCTCTTAATCTCCATGGTCCATTCTTTCTAATTTTTTATAAAAGGAGAGCTCTCTTCTTCATTCTAGATCCCCAACTTTTTATGCTAATGTTATGCTGCAGGTTTTCTAGGTCACTTTGGAGCTTTTGAAGATTTGGAGCATTCTTGGCTTTTTCATCTACATGCTATCATAGTTTCATTTATCATGGCATTCATAGCTTCATATTTAGCTTAGTTTCCTTTGTGCTTTAGATTAATTCATCTAGCTTAATTAGGAGGCTTTGTAACACTTGCATCTTTCTTTTCATAGCTTAGCTTGCATTTTCATTTCTAGCATAGTTGCATTGCATTTGAATTTCCATTTGATTCTTGGGGATATTGACATTCGTGCCCTTGTCTTCATTTGAATATCTCATTGCATGGTTTACTAGCAAGGTTATTGGCTTAATAGCTCTAGCTAAGAGCATTCTTAAAACCCTTGCACTCCATGCCTAGGGAGCTCTAAATATATTTCTCAAGGTTTCCAATCCATGGATCCTCTTGGAAGTAATGATTTAGATAAGTGCACTGTTTAGAGTACACACTTGCCACTATTCACTACGTGGAACTTGTTTACTATGAATATTTTGAGTATTTATCTAAAACATTGATGAAAAATACTCACACAATCAAATCTAAAAACAACATTAAAATATATCGTTAACATGTCAAATTAAATGAGCCATGTTGTCGCCAATATTGTTTGAAATGTTTGAAATGAGCCATGTTGTTGCCAATATTGTTGAGGGCCCCACCTTGTGTTTGTGCTGGCTTAATTTGATGATTAATATAGTGATGACTATGTATGCGTAAAACTCCATAAAAGTTTATAATTGCCTTTTGTGTAAGTACATGTGGAGAGATAGCTGTCTGCATCACTAGGTCATCTTGATTACCAAGGACACTAAGGGAAAATTTGGCTTAATTTCTAATTATTACGCCTGGAGATCCACTAGATTTTGCTGTATAGAGCTCGATGGCCCAAAAATCACCCAACTCCTACCTCTTATTAATGATATTATCTTAAAATAGTTATTTCAAAAAGACCTGGCCATTACGCTGGTTTGTGAAGCTTGACTCTACAACTTCTAGAGGGTTCTTGCGATGGAAACTGGTCTGGTTGCCATGGGAGGAAAAATATTGCGAATTGAACCAAATAAGATCAAAGACAAGTTCTCCTTTGACTCCCTGGTGACCCACTACTAAAAAGACAACAACATCTAGGGTTTCATGGAAAGAATGAAGGGAGGCCACGATGAGAAAATCTCCAAGCAATTCGTGTCCTCATGGGATAATAGGAAGGTGTCAGTTGGGGGCTTGTACTTTTAGCTAAATGAAGAGGTAATTGCTAAGGCTATGGGGCTATCTATTGAGGGTAGGAAGTATAAAAAGATCAGCCAAACACTAGACTTAACCAATCTAAACTAGTTCTTCAGGGCGGGAGAGAAACCTATTAAAAATTCTAGTGACTTTAACCGCGACCAACTCCTTGAATTTTGGCCCAAGGTATGTCATATAATCATGAAATACTTCACCCTCAAAGGTAAATTCAATGTGTTTGACTACTATCACTTGCTGTTCCTCAACCATATTAGGAATAGAGACCTCATTTCCATCCCCTTCTATCTCCTTCACTTGATTGAAAGCAACATCCTAGACATTAAGGAGAGAAAAAATAATGAGAAGCTGATCTCTATCCTTCACCAAGGCCTTTTACTCTGCCTCTACAACTTCCATAAATCCATTTACCCTCCACCCCAGCCTCCCCTTATCATTAAGGAGGTAACCCAGGAAGTCTCCCCTTTAGAAGCCAACAACCCCACCTAGTCCCCCTCCCAGTCCTTACAGGAAATCTAGGAGACTGACCTTGTCCCCCGGGAAGGTAAAAGCAGTGAAAGGTGTGTGAGAAACCCCTTTAAAAGGGGGGAGGATCTTGATGAATCCCATGTCTCTAAGTCAATGGAAGAAAAGGGTAAGACGAGGGTTGACAGCACCCCTGAAACTAAGAGGAAGCCCAGAAAATGGAAAAATTTGGACAACCAGGTTGAGCTAGCGGTGGATTTGGGGGGTACTATCCAATAATCTAACAGGATTACCAAGGAGAAATGTAGAAGAATTCTTAGGGAAACTACTTCGGAGGAAAATTCTCAGTTGGAGGATATGGATACCTCTGCTTCCTCTGGTTTGATTGAGGGATTCTTGGTTGAACACTTAAACTTGCCCAGGTCTGGCAACGCTCCCCCCTTGAATCCCCACTAGAGATAGAGGATAAGCCTCACAGAAATACCCTGCGCCCACTCTCTCCTCACACCCAGCAGGCTAAATCCCCTCACATTGAGCACACTATAGTAGCGATGGAGGAGACTGACAGGTTTAAAGGATCCCTCAAGAAAAATTTCCATGAGCTGGATATGGAGATCCTTGGCCTCAAACAGGACATGAGAGAGATCAAAGCCCAGGTTGCTGATTCAAACAAGTTTTCCCTAAAGATCATGCATGCTTTGGTTGTGACCCTATGCAATATGTAGGAGAAGATGGATGGTGGTAAACTGGAAGCCAACGAGGGTAACTGAGAGCTATTCTTGTTCCTATAGGAAGAGTGGGCCATGACCCTGATGTCCAAATGTCTAGGTGGGAGATCCTAGCTATTGCGGTCCATGAGGTGTTTGTGCTAGCATAGGCCTGTTAGTGCTAGGTCCCTTTTTTTTATTTCCTATTTTTTGCTTAAGTTCTTAAAACACTGGTTTATCCCCATGTGGCTTTTTATTGTTAATATTTTGTCTACTTACTGGTTATGCTACTTTGGTTCACTTTTTTTGAAAAGGACCTACATGTTTGTTTTTGATAGAGGCAGACTAGACAATTTTGTTTATGTTGACTTTCTACTATTAAACTGCTATGTGACTAGTGCTATTAATATGTTGTTAATGTGCTTCTAGTCTTACTGTACCACGGGCCAACACCCTCTTGCTACTTTTTTCTATCAAAAACATGTCAAATTAAATGATTTATTTATTTATTTATTTTTAAAATCATATACATTTTCACCCTTCATGGAGCCGATAATAAAACTCGAGACCCTTTAATACATAATATCTTCCACCCTTTCTCCCTAAAAATCATTAGGACCCTAACCAAAGTTGTATTTGCAGCCAAATTTTTGGGCTTAGAATGAAAGTCCAACAGAAACAATTCAATTATCTGTTTGTTGTAGTCTCTAAAAATATTACAATTATATAATTTCTTATTAATAACTATTATAA
Organism: Chamaecyparis obtusa; assembly: GCA_027943335.1. NCBI lineage: Eukaryota > Viridiplantae > Streptophyta > Pinopsida > Cupressales > Cupressaceae > Chamaecyparis > Chamaecyparis obtusa. The sequence goes on along the minus strand of BSBK01007087.1, from coordinate 4,290 downwards.
TGCTTCTAGTTAGGAAAAAAATAAGAAATGTGGCTAGAACCAATTAATAAATTATAATAAATTAAAACTAAATCTATCAATAAAAATTATTAAATATAATTGATAGGCACAATGTTATCCTTGATTTGAAAATTCTCATATTTTATTCCTCTAATATTTGTATTTAAAGTTCTATTTGCTATATTAAATCATGATTTTTTTATCGCCACATCACTCTATTAATTCTTTGGTAAAACACCATTGGTTCCTCAATATTTGTTTGCACTTATGCCTCTACAAATCATGCTTGAAAAAATTATCACTAAAAAATTATAATCTTCCAATAGTTATCTGATCCAAACTAATATTGCCCAACTCTATCTTCTAATTATCGTGTCATAAGTCAACTCACCTATCTGTAGACACCTAAAAATGGTTCACGCCTGCATGTCTATGTGTTAACATTTTTTCATTATGATTGAAACATAATTTTGCACTCTAATTATTCTCCTATGTTACACATATGGTTTTTACAATGTGTTGGTATTGTGTCCTTCGTCATCGATTTTACATTAAAAATTGTTCAATTGATTATTAATTTATTTCTAATCTTCCATCATAACCCCTATATCTTTGGTCAAATTCATCATGATTAAAATCATTATCAAAATCAATCAAGCAATTTCAAGTCTTTGACGACATCTTCCAAATTATTTCAAATCAGTTCCAATCCTTTTCAAATAAGCTAAAAACCATTCTAAACTCATTCAACTTCTTTCAAAATACATCCAGGGAATTGTCAAAGTTCATCAATGCCTCAACCTTTTCATTCCTATCAAGTCAATTTAGGGCATTTTCAAAGTTCATCGATAACTCATCATTATCAATCCAAGGCATTGTCAAAGTTCATCAATGCCCCATCATCATTTCAAACTTATCAACATCATTTCCAATATTATAAAGTCAATTCAAATCAATTTAAAATCCATGCAAAGGCATTGTCAAAGTTCATCAATGCCTCATCATCATTCATTTTTTAAATAAATTTAAATCTTATCATTCAATTTCATAATCAACCTAACACATTGTCCAAGTCATCAATGTTATTCCTAAACCTTTTCAAAATCATTAAAATTAATTCAAACCTTCATCAAAATCAACAATTTTTTTAAAACTTTGCATCAAAGTCATCAATTTGATTGTTAATTAACCAATTTGTCCCTTAGGGGTAAATAACCCAAAGTTTATCCCTATGTTCTAATTGGATAAATAAATTAATCATCTCTTTCCTATGTATCCACAATTAATTAATTGACTAATTTTTCTCATTGAAATTTTTTCAAATTTTTGTTTGGAATAAATGAGTTTTTAAATTCAAATAATCCCACTCTTCCTTTTCCCCCCAAATTATGTTCCCATCCCTAAAATCATGGTTCATGATTTATTCCATCATTTCCTATTAATTTAGCCTCCATGATTCCCTTTTATTTTGCCTCCATATTTCCCTTCCCCTTTGTCCTTAATTTATGCATTGTTTTATGCTTACCATTTTGTGCATTCAATTTGTCATAATTACGACAATCTTGCAATTTGCACACCTAATTGCGATTTCTGCATTTTGGCTCTCATCTCCATAAATTTAGATCATTTTCTCAATCAAAGTTAACCACTCTTTCCTAGTATTCTCATAGTTATTATATAGTCCATTTTTATTTCAATTTGTAAGTGCATTTTGTCAAGGCAAGAGTACATTTTTTATGAAAAATAAAGGAGAACATTGGAGCTTCATTTGAAGGGAGTTTTGAGTTTAATTTTTTTTTTTTTTCTATACATTCATTTAAAATGTCTTTAATGGTAGATTAAATTATGTTTTCATGATGTTTTGAGGTTTTGTGATTTTCACTATTATGCATTCTAACTCATTTATAGTCTTACATCTAGTGAACTTGACGTGATGTATGCATCTAACTAATTTTTGGTGTTTTTTATGTGTTTGCGGGTCTTGGAAGAGATCTGCACAGTTGGTTCTCTATTATGTGCACTTGGTTAGGATATCTATGCAGTTAGTTAGCATATCTATGCATTTGGCACACAAAACTACACAATTGGTCACTAGAGCTGCATAATTGGTCACTAGGATGGGGAAGTTGGTCTTTACTACTTAAATCTAGGGTTTAGGGTTTAAAACTACAAATTGACACTTTCTATTTTAATATTTTCTTGTTTAAATGCTAAAATGAATCTCGCATGAGCTTTGATTTGGTACCTAAAAAGGACATTCACACTTTTGGGGGGTTGTTAAAATGAACCACACATAGTATAGGGCTCAATCCAATTCAATCAATCAAGTTTCACATCTAGATTAATTAGGTGTTCAAAATCAGCTCAAATCTTGCATTTAGTCTAATTAGGGGTTTCCAAAATTCATTAAAATCTTTCAAAATAAGTTTTTTAATGGCTTAATGGACCCTAATGTACTCAATAAACATGGATATTTACTTAATTTAAAAAAAAATAGGAGCTTTTTTGGATGTGGTTAAAGTTTCTAATTCCAATTCGCCTTCTAACAACATCTCTTTGGTTGGGTGAAACCCTTATGTTGTCATTCCAAACTTTGTCAATTAACTTTTTCAGTGCATTAACAACCACCTTGTCCTTGCATGAGAGTCTACACGAGAATTACCAAAGAGAATTATTGTTAGGATCCTCAATTTTGTCTCACCTATCTAAGGCATTGTGTAATGTTGTTCTACTTATCCTTATTGACTTTCTTATTTTTTTTATTAAATGATATTTTTTCATTTCCTTTCCCATTATGGTTGATGTGAGGACATATCAAGTAATATTAGCATCTTTTTTACATTCTTTCATACCAATGGCTTGGTATGCTTCAAATAGATTTCTCACAATAGTTCTTTCACTACTATTTTCATTTGTTCTTAATCCCAAAATTCTCATTGTCTCTCTAAATTTCAGATTTTTAATCATTTCAAAAACTAATTGGCATCTTCCACTTTGGTTTAAATTTTCAAAATATTTATTCCAAATTCTTTTAACCTTTCTTCTACAACTTCTTTCATAAATTTTATCTTGCATTGGCCTCACAATATTTTCATCAATGTCAATTAGAAACTTTGGTTTTCTACGGATTATTCTAGGAGGTGTTAAGATATGTACATGCTATTGGTTTTCATTAGGTGCCTTAATCTCATAAAATTTAAGTGGTGTATATTCTTCAAATTCATTAGGTGCATTCATCACATTGATTTTAAATGGACTATGGTGATTGCATTCATTGGGTGCATTCGTCACGTGCATCTCAATTCCAGTGCATGTTGATCATTTTGATTTGGTGGATTAGGTACATTTATCATGTCAATTTGGATTGGCTCATGTTCATCACTATCATTAGGTGCTCTACGTGACATACATCCATGTAACCTCCTCATACGCTCCCTTTGTATTATCTTTTCTACCTCTCATTGTTCATGTGTTCCTCTCTTGTTCTTTCCCATTACATTAATATTGATTGTCCTATGTACATAACATCATGATGAAAATTCACAATCAAATAGAAAGAAAACAAAAAATGAGCATCATTTTATAATAATCTAAAGTAACAAACCAAAAAATAAAACAAATCAATCATTTCAGAGAAAATTTGACAAAACAAAATGCAAATCTAATTGTTAATGTCCTGAAAAGTCATGCCAAAGACTGCAATAAAACCTTGAAACAATTTGCAGTGCTTGTTAATAAGTCATTGGGATCATATTATTTAGATTTTATCATAACGTGTAATGTTATGGAAACCTAAAACCAAAATTAATATTTTCCTGTTAATCCATACGGGTTATGAAAAATTAGAAGTTCAACTCTACTTTTCCATTAGAGAGAAAGAGAGCGAGTAATTAGATCTCCGAATAGACAAACACGATGAAGGGTGAAGAAATATGAGAGAGGAAACGAGGAGAAACATGCATATATATATATATATATATATATATATATATATATATATATATATATATAGATACAGACACCTACGTACGTATGTATGTCTGTATCTATATATATATATATATATATATATATATATATATATAATATATATATATATATATATATATATATATATACATACATACATATATATATATACATATATATATATATATATATACATATATATGTACATATATATATATGTATATATATATACATGTATATATATATATATATGTATATATACACACATTATGTATATATATATACATATATTTATAATATACATATATACTTATATGTATA